>VDFB02115922.1:0-17788 GCA_007258455.2 Sequoia sempervirens
AAATCTTATAAAAAAATATTATCATTTTATTATGGTTAGGGTGGTCAGACAAACACCTACTTCTTATTTTTTCCCTGAAATTTAAGTACTACTACATTGAAATTTCAAATTTTCACCAAATAGATTTTATTTATTTTTAAATAAGCCTAGTATTTTAGAAAGTAAATTCAATTTTCTATAGATTCTATTCTTACATATTTTTGAAATAATATATATAACTTATTCAAATTTTTACATCAAGTTGCCTAACACTGATTTTTCTGAATTTTTTGCCACTTAAGGGCCTATTTTTTCCATGATGATCCTGCACATACCCACTACATTGGCTAAAGATTCATTACCCAATAAATTTGAGTGAGGTCATGTATTCACCACATTTAATTGCCTGATTTTTATTAACCATTAGTATTATATTCTAAGGTTATCCCCTTTCCCATGGATTATCCTAACCCTAGGAATAATCTTCCCATTAACTTATATCTAAATAACATTGCTATAAGAATCAAAATACAACTCTATCTTATGCTATGCACGTAAAGTGTTTTCATACTATGTATAAAATCCATTATAGTATAAATACCTATATATGTATAAACCCAAAAGAAAGGTTTCCAAATACAAGAAACAATCAGGGAACATTCAATAAGACATACAAGCATCATAACACACATAAAACATAATATTTCCAACATGGCAGCATAATAAAAAATATTTCCAACATAATACAAAGGAGCAGAAATTTTCATGCCTATTTAAAGATCCAACTAATAAATCTTCTCTCTTAGCTTAATGGTTCAATCCCACTTGAAAATTCGTCAAAGAACAACCCAAAATCCTCTACTTACTTCTCACTAAATCTCTCAACAAAACCAAATTAATACAACAAAACAACTTTCTAACTCAAAAACTCTCAACTCACTTTGGACAAAAATTGCAACAAAATAACACAAGGAAATAAAATTGATAAGTGAAACAATTGGTAGAATGAGCACCTATATTTATACTAATTTTTGAGCAACCAAAGGCTACAAACAAGTTAATATTTTTTTGATATTTCTATCATCATACAATTATTCATCAAACTAACTTATAGGTTTGCAACACATAATAGTCCTCTCAATTTAAATGGTTGAGTTGACTTGTTACAAAGGACAACAAGACTCTTTCACTGATTCAAATAAAAAACAAGCTTAAAAACAAGTTTCCTAAATTGAATTCCTTCCCATAATTCTACCAAGTTTACTTTTGATCAAGTCTCAAGGCTATTATTAGAATTAATGCACATTTTGTAGACTTCTTTTTCATCCCAGACACTTTCACATTGATGCTACATTCATAAGTTGACATCCCATATAAATAATGTAGGTAGACTATTTCCTTGTTGCTTTAAAACTATATTAAAACTTCTCATTGAAATGTATACAACAACTTATACACTCATATGTGCCATATAAAATTTGGTTAACTTGGTTTGACATTTTCTTTATGGGTTGGCTTACTATGTAGTAGGTTATGCCATGTATTATCATATGCACCTTTGTTCATTTAAGTTCTTCACTTAAGAATAGCACTATATATATACATTTATATTAATATATACTTATTTCAGAAAGTTTAACGAATACATTAATTATTGATTATCAACATATATAAATATATATTAATAAATATCATTAATTTCCACATATATATTAATATATATGTAATATATATACATATACATAATATTATTTCAATATTTTTATATAAAATACTCATACTCATAACAATCTATTGACATATATACATAGAGTGTATATACACATACATATATGTCACTTTAGTCCAATTGGTATTCACATGCATATATGGGTAATCTATCTATGAGCATGTGTAGGTACGTTTACTTACATATAATCATGTATGTATTCACTCACATGTATGAGTTTACAGTAGACACATACATATATATTATGCATATATCTCATTGATATAAAAATAAAAACATAAGGACTTCTACTCAACATGAAAACTTCATTATATTCCTCATTCCAAACATTCATAAAACAAGATTGTAAACCAATATAAACATTCACAATCAAAACTTAAGACCACTTACCCATTACCCGAATTAACTTGACTAACTAAGACCAACTAGGGTATGAGTGTGTTAATGCTTAGTAAGGTGAAATGAAAGGTTACCATACCAAGTTCTTCTCATGAGTGATACTTCCACTCTCTTCCAAAGGTTTGAACTTGTTCCTACATTCAACTTAGTTCACTATAACAGTAGTAAGCCAAATCAATACATTCATATGCATCACATATATTTCATATATAAAATCATTATAAAAACATTAAATTGAATAAAAAATTCATTCAACAAATTTCCATTAGATTCATATAAAAACACACATTAAAGCAATTTACCAAACTAGGTAATAGTAAATAGATAATAACACATGTGGTGTAACATATTCCCACCCCTTGCGAATCAATGTCTCTAATGATTTTTTAGTATCAAATATGATCATATCATAAAGCACAACATCACAAAACATTATTATTTTCAAGAGTTTTCAAAATCTAGTAAGACTTGTTGAAAGTTTTGCTTCATTTCACCATAGTCTTGCCATGTGGTAGAATCTTCTACATACTGATCCCTTTGGACCTTGGATTGAAAAATCTCTCTATTGTGCAAGAGGAGCTTACATGTTCCAAGAACCTTGAGAGGCTTGATCATTACCACCCTGGATCTTGCACTTGTAAATAATTCCAATCAATAACATGATTATCGCATGGTATATACTTCTTAAGATACAAGACATGAATGATGTTATGTATCCTAGCAAGAGCTAGTAGCAAGGGAATTCTATATGTGATAGGGTTGGTTTACTCAATAACTTCAAAAGGTCCAACATAGAGTGGAGCTAGTTTGGATGACTTGCCAAACTTGATAGAACTCTTTTGAGGTTTAACTCTCAATAAAACCATATCCCCTACTACAAAATTCCTAGGTACTTGTTTAGATTCAGCATAAGTTTTTTTTCTATCATTATCTTTTTCTAACCTTTGCTTTATAATTCCAACTTGTTCCTCCATTTCTGACAACATCTATAGCTTGAGGCTTATCCTATCTTCCAGTTTATCCCAACTTATAGGATTTCAACATTTCCACCCAAATAATGCTTCAAACAAATTCATCTTAATTGCAAAATGATAGGATTTATTATATGCAAATTCTACCAAAGGTAGGTAATCCTCCCACTTGTATTACTAATCCATGCAATAGATCCTTAATAGGTCTTCTAATACTTTCTTTAACCTTTTAGTTTTCCCATCCATTTTTGAATGATAAGTAGAACTTATGTTTAGTTGAGTCCCAAGAAAAGTGAACAAGGTTTACCATTTAAACTAGATGTCACTCTAACATCCCTATCAAAATGATCTTAAAATTTTGTGCTATTACAAAAGATCCATGGGTTAGATTACCTAATATGAAGTGAGCTACCTTTCTAAGATTGAAAACCACTACCAAAATGGCATTATTCTTGTTCCTTGACATAGGGAGACCTTGCATAAAATCCATACTAATAACTTTCCACTTACTTTTTGGAACTTCATATGGATACAATAGACCTATAGGATGATAATTCTCTTCCTTCACTCTTTTTCATTCTAAACTTGTTACAAATCTCATTTCATCCACTTTCATACCTTCCAAAAATATAATGGCTTTGCGTCAACTAACATCTTAGTTACACCAGGATATCTTGAGTATGATGCATTGTGCACTTGTTTCCATACCATGCTCCTTACTTCTCCAAAGATAGGTGCATAATCCTTCCCTTAAATATCAATAAACCATTAGGTTCAAAGTGATATCCCTCATAACTTTGATCTTTTGGATTTTTTGGGAGTGCTTTCCTAACTTGCTCATAGAACTCGTCACCTTTATATTTTTGCAGCACTTGATCCTTGAAGTTAGTTTGGATTGATATAATAGAGGAGATATGCTTCCTATGACTTAAGGAATCAAAAACCCAATTATCTTTTCCCTTGATATAACTAATGTTGAAAAAATAGACAGATATCAACTCCAACCATATCCTTTATTGTACATTTAGATTAGGTTGAGTAAGCAAATACTTTAGACCATGATGATCAATCTTTAGTTCAAATGGTTTTCCCAACAGATAATTTCTCCACATTTGTAATGCATGGATAACTATTGCTAACTCTAAATCATGTGAAGCATAATTTTTTTCATAGGGATTTGGCTTCCTTGAATCACAAGCTATGAATTTCCCCTCCTTCATCAATAATCCACCCAAATTTTCTTCTAATATGTTTGTAATAACTACAAAGTTACCATCTAGATCTAACACTTTTAGTATTGATGTTGTGGTCAACCTTTCTTTGATTTGTTCAAATGTTGTTTGACACTTCTTAGACCACTAAAAATTATTTTTCTTCCTTTTCAATGATGTGATGGGAAAATCTATTCTTTAAAATTTTGTGACAAACTTACGGTAGTACCTAGCCAAACCCATAAAACATCAAACTTCTAACACATTCTTGAGCACCGACCACTCTGACATTGCTTTTATCTTCGATGGATCATTTAAAATACCATCAACTAAAATTACATGACCCAAATATTTTATTTCATTTTTAAATAAGGTACACTTCTAGATATTTTCATATAACTTATGCTCTCTCAATCATTGGAGAACAATCTCTAGATGCTTACAATGTTCTTCATTCTTGGAGTAAATTAAGATGCCATACAAGAAGACCAACAATGAACTATCCAAACAACCTCTAAATACATTTTTCATTAGGTTCATGAATACTTCTAGTTCATTCATCAACCCAAATGGTAGGATTATCAACACACAATGTCCATATCTAGTCCTGAAAGTAGTTTTGAAAATATCTTTTTCCTTGATTCTTAGATGGTGATATCTAGAATGTAGATAAATCTTTGAAAACACTATCAGTCCTCACATATAATCAAATAGATAATCAATACATGGCAATATATACTTGTTCCTTATCATTTCTTGATTAAAAATTTTATAATCAATACATAAGTGCAGTGTAGCATACCTTTTCTATACAAAGATCACTGGCACTCCCTAGGGTGAAACACTAGGTCTTATCAATTCTTTAGAAAAAAAAATCTTCTAGTTGTGCTTTTAACACCATTAGTTTAGCTTTGGTCATCTTATAAGGTACTTTTGATACATATTTTGACCTTGGTACTATGTCGATGGAGAAATAAAATATCCTCTTAGGTGGTAATCCAAGTATTTCTTCTAGAAATACATCCACAAACTTCTATAAAATAGAATATTTATCCATATCCATTTTTCTAGATTCCAATACTTCACCTTCTTCAACATCTTAGGATTCTTGAGATCCATAATATACTCTATCATCTTGTGAAATGAATTCCTTACATTCCTCAAGTTTCTCCATTTTTACTACAAAGAGTTGACAACACTTCTTCTTTTCCATAAACACTTGTATAGAAAATATCTTCTATAACTTAACCACTCTAGGTGTTCCTTGGAATGATACCTAGTTTCCTATATCATCTAAGAATTCAACTTTTTTAGAATGGAAATATACCTTGACCCTATGTTTCCATAACCAATTCATCCCTAAGATGACATCATAAGAACCTAAGAGAGCTACATAGAGAATTACTTCTATTGAGAAACCTAGAAGTTCAACTCTTACTTTGAAAAGACATTGACTTATGTTAGCTCTTTTCTAGTTTGCATATTCTACAACCCAAGAATTTTTCACATAGCCAACTTTTATAGACATTTGACCTACTTCTCTAGGAGAAATAAAAAATTTCATGGTGGTTATGTGCAGGATCATGATGGGCCAAAAAGTGGCGATATGTAAGTGATATGATGGCCCATGTGGCTGATGACTTTTTTTTAACCCAAAATTGATGAAACAAAAAGGGTTTTTAAACGAGATTCTCAGCTTTCCACCAATATAAATTATGCTTTACTTTGAATTTAACAAATAATTATTATTCATTTTCTATTTGAATTACAACTAAAGTCTTGATTGATAGGATGATTGAAAACATCTATAGCTTTCAAATAGTATCACATTTTTTGAATCTAAAATATGTATCACATTCTATGCTTCTCATACTATAGGATTAAAAAATAAAAAAATAAATGAATTTCATGATGTGCTGACCAAGTTAAGGTGGTCAAACATACGAGTTTTCATATTTTTTAAAAGTTGTAATAAAAAATTCATAATTGATTATTTAGTTGGAAAAAAATTACAAAAAAATATGCATCACATTGGGACATGATTCCTCTACTTATATCTAAAATCTTATAAAAAAAATATTATTATTTTATTGTGGTTAGGGTGGTCAAACAAACACCTGCTTATTATTTTTTCCCTAAAATTTAAGTACTACTACATTGAAATTTCAAATTTTTACCAAATAGTTTTTTTAATAAAATAAACCTAGTAGTTTAGAAACTAGACATTCAATTTTCTACAGATTCTATTCTTACATATTTTTTAAATAATATAGATAGCTTATTCAAATTTTTATGTCAAGTTTCCTAACTCTTATTTTTTTGAATTTTTTGCCACTTAAAGGCCTTTTTTTTCCATGATGATCTTGCACATACCCTAGTACCAGTATCTATTAAAATTGAAATAAGAATTCCAATGTACCTAAAACTTCCACTGGAGTAATCTGGTACTTTTCTTTTTGATTATCCACGACAACATGAATCCTTTGTTGGAACTTAACTCTTTTAGGTGGAAGAGAGTTACCATGTTGTTGTGTCCTAGATGGTTTTCTTGGAAAATTACTAGCATAGCCATCCCCACCACATGTAAAACATCCCTTCATTAGTCCCCTCCTTTTCGTAGGTCTTATAGAACTACTTTCATTTCCACCAGCATTGCTTTTGAAGTTGTTGAAATCATTGTTTTTTCCTCTTCGATCTCTCCTTGGTTCACTCCAATTATTTAGGGGTACCTTATCCCCTTGATTTTGAAAATTTTTCTCTTCACTAGGCTTCCTTAGAGCTTGATTACTTTGTTTCCAAATAAGCTTCTTTCTCTTTCTCTCCTGGTAGTTTTAGATAGAATTAACCATTTTTTCTTGCTTAATTTCCTTCTCATACACCAAATCCATATTAGCTCAACTATGCATGTTTACCTCACCACCTAATTTCACATTTAGACCGATGATAAGCTTCCTTATATGAAATCACTCATCCTTCTAGTACATAGGTATGCACTTTATAAGTTGAGTGAACATCTCCCAATACTCATTCAATGAGAGTCACCTTGCCTTAAGTTTTGAAACTCAATGAGAATTTGGTCATAGAAGAGTTATGGCAACCATTGATTTTATAAAATCTCTAAAAACTTGCTCCACGTGAGACTTAAGGAACTAAGACCAAGCTCCATTTTCTTACTCATCCACTAGTTGGAGGCTTCACCAACAAACTAAAATGCTCCCCATATGGCTTTGGTGACTCAAATTAGTTTCTAATTTTGAAATAATTCCCCATCTCCATAAGCCATGCTTCTGTTGCATCTTTAGTAGTACTACCTAAAACATAGGAAAAGGGGGGGACAATAATATGGCCCTCTTCTCCACTATTTCATTCAAGAAATTAGATCCAAATCATGAAGTAACTATCAACCCAAAAGGTGAGTCAAATCAAGATTTAGGATCTTGCAATTTCTCTTTTATGCAAGGACATGGTGATGAGTCAAATCAAACCTTGGGGAGAATAAATTAAACTATCAAAACAACTATAAACCTAAACCTACAAGATGCAATGAAGAAATAAATCACAAAACAAAAGGAAAACAATGAATTTTCTAGAAAATTGAGAATAACGAATGTTGTGTACCTGGTCAAAACTTGTTGTTTCTACAACCTTATTAGGGACTCATTTTCTGGGGGGTGAATGGGCCCTAGTAGAATTGTCTAAGAGGCTCTAAATTTGGAACTATAGCTCATAAATTTTGAAAAATTGCTACCCATAAAACCATAATAAGGACTCATTCTTTAGGTGGTGAATAGGTCCTAGAAGGTTGTTCTAGAAAACTTTGAATCTGATCTTTAAGTTCCAAACCTATAATTACTTCTAGAAACTTACAATCCCTGCTTTCAGATCCAAGTCTACTAATAATTAGCAAAAAAAAAATTGAATTTTGTTGGTGGATAGGGGTTTGCCTCAGTCAAACCCCAAGTTTGGTAATTAAACCTTGATGATAAATGAAAATCTAAAACATGACATGTGTGTGCAATCTTAACCTTAAGTGTGTCTAAGATTAACATCTCTAATGATGTAAAAAAACCCTACTCAATTTTGTTAGAATAGGATCCTAAAATGAAACATGACAATGAAAAAGACTGATGAGGGCGCAACCCGAGACACAGAAAATAACCCACAAACAAGAGAATAATTTTATTGTTTAGAGAATGGAGGTTGTTACATGCAGAGGATCTCAAATCCCCAAGTTCTACAACACATGCAAGCTACAGAAAGCTATAGAATAACCCTTTCGCAACATGTGAGCTTGTCCCCAAAAAGTTACCCAAAAATTTAGAAACCCTCCCATAAATAGAGATCCTCTTTAGTTTGGAGCCAAAACAACATTAAAATTTGAGTTTAGGCAGTTTGGCGCCAAAAATTACAACTTGAAGTTCAAATTTCAAAAGAACATTTGCAATTGTATCTTCTAGAAAGTGCGCCAACTTCCCGAGGCCATAACTTTTGATCCGAGGCTTCGATTCGCGAACTGTTTGAACCGTTGGAAAGGTCTCGAAGTCAAGAACACGCTCGAAATTGCTATACCAATTTTAGCAAGTTTCAAGGCCATTCTAGAAACTCTAAGAGCCTCAAATCCAACTCGAAATATTTTCAGGTACAAATCTGGGAAACTAAAACTGCAATATCTTTCAACCCAGGAATAGAAAATAAAAACTATCAATTGGGAATTTCATTATGACAAAAAGGGTATCCAAAAATGTAAAAACATCTAAAAAATGATAATCTTGAAATTTAACTATTTTTGGGTGATGCAAGATTGCCCTTACACCACTGGATGCTCCTGCATCAGACACCCAGGGTAATTTTGAGAAGTGACCCCATCACATCTCAGATGGTTGAGGAAAACCCAATTGGTCAACCACTACCTTAGATAGCCAAGATGAATCTTCCATAGGCCTTCCTCTCCATTTCACCAAATATTCTTCATACTGCCTATTTCTAGTACTCTTTCCCACACGACTACCCAAGATTTCCTCAATCTCATCCTTTTTTGAAGTAGATGCTGGAATCCCACACTGTTCCATCATTGGTACTTCCTCTGTGCCACCTTCATGATACTCTGTCAAATCTGAAATGTTGAACACAGGGGAAATGTTGAATCCATCCAGCAACTCTACCTCATATGCATTCCCTGAATCATGCTTCTTCAAAATTTTACAAGGATTGAACTTCTTCATCTTCAATTTGTTATATGTTCCCACTGGAAACATTTCTTTCCTCAAGTGGACCATCACTTCATCACCAATCTAAAACTCCTTATACTGCATATTCATCTTGTTAATATGTTCTCTTACCTTCTCATGTATATCCTTGATGTATTCTACAAAATCTTCAGCTTCAGCACTTATTTTCTCCTCTTGGTCTATCTTCCTCAATTCTGGAGCTGTTCTGGGGCTACCTCCATACACAATCTGGAATGGTGATCTACCAGTGCTTCTATTGACAAAATTATTGTAAGAGAATTCTGCCTAGGGTAAGATCAGGTCCCATCCCTTGGGTTTATCTCCTACCAAACATCTCAATAGGTTACCCAGACTCCTGTTAACAACCTCTATCTACCCATCTATTTGTGGATGGTGTGCAGAACTGAACTTCAGCTCTGTCTTTAGCTTCTTCCACAAGGTCCTCCAAAAGTACCCCACAAATTTAGTGTCATGATCTGAAACAATAATCTTTGGTAGACCATGTAGCCTCACCACCTCTTTGAAGAACAAGTTAGCAATGTGGACTGCATCATGGGTCTTCTGACATGGAATGAAATGTGCCATCTTCAAAAACCTATCAACCACCACAAAGACTGAATCATTCCCTCGTTGTGTCCTTGGTACACCAAGAACAAAGTCCATACTTATATCCTCCATGGCCTCTACAAAGGGGGCTGATATAAGCCTATATTCTGCTCACTCCTTTAGCCATCTGACATACCCTGCAGCTTTGTACAAACTTCTTCACATCCTGTGACAACTGAGGCCAATAATAATGCTCACTGATAATGGCAATGGTCTTATCCGACCAAAATGTCCCGCCATTCCTCCACTATGCTTCTCCTTTATCAGGTTCTCCCTCATGGAACTCCTCGGGATACACAATTGACTTCCCTTAAATAACATGCCATCCTGGATTATGAAATCTAGCCACCTTGTCCTGTCCACTGTAACAGGTTCCTTGCAAGCTTTCCAAGCCTCTACAAAATCAAGATCTTATGCATATAGTGTCTTGAGTTCATTGAACCCAACCACTTCAATCTGCATCTTTGTCATCAATGTATGCCTCCTACTTAAGGCATCTGCAACCCTATTTGACTTCCCACTCCTATGTTTCAAAACAAAGGTATAACTCTGCAAAAACTCTACCCATTTCATATGCCTCTGATTTAATTTTCCCTGACTATTTAGGTACTGCAAGGCCTGATGATCAGTATATAGAACAAATTCCTTCTGAAAAAAATATTGTCTCCATTTCTTTAATGCTTGAACTATTGAATAAAATTCCTGATCATATACATAATACTTTTTCTTGGCATCATTTAACTTTTCACTGAAATAAGCAATGGGCTTACCTTCTTGGCTCAATACTGCTCCAATGGCACAACCACTGGTATCACAATCCACCTGAAACACCTTGTTGAAATCTGGGAGGGCTAGAACAAGTTGCTCTGTCACCTTTTTCTTCAACAGTTCAAAACTTTTTGCTGCTCCACTGCTCCACTTGAATTCTTTTCTATCCCCTCTCATTGTTTCAGTCAGGGGTCCACATATATTACTAAAGTTTCTAATGAACTGCCTATAAAAACTAGCCAAACCATGGAAATATCTCACCTCAGTAGCAGTTATTGGGGTAGGCCATTCTAGAATAGCCTTCACCTTCTCTGGTTCCATCTTGAGACCTTCTGCTGAGACAACAAATCCCAAGTACACTAACTCCCTCTTCACAAAACTGCACTTCTTCAAATTAATCAACAGTTTCTCTTCTCTTAACTTCTCAAAGGCTCTCCGAATATGCATCAGATGCTCATCCAACGTCTTACTAAAAATCAAAATATCATCTAAATACACAATAACAAAACTTCCCAAAAATTCTTTTAGTACCTCATTCATAAGACGCATGAATGTGCTCAGTGCATTGGTTAGCCCAAAGGGCATAACTAACCACTCATATAGGCCCTCTTTTGTCTTGAAGGCAGTCTTCCATTCATCTCCCTCTCAAATCTGGATCTGTTGATATCCACTCTTCAGATCAATCTTTGTGAAGTATTGAGCTCCATTCAAACAGTCCATCAGGTCATCCATCCTTGGCAGGGGAAATCTATACTTGATAGTTATCTTGTTTATGGCTCGAGAATCTATACACATCCTCCATTCCCCATCCTTCTTTGGTGCTAGTACTGCAGGTACTGCACATGGACTCAAGCTCTCCTGTATCAAACCCTTTCTCAACAACTCTTGAACTTCTCTATTCAACTCCTCATTTTCTGTTGGAGTCATTCTACGAGCTGCCTTATTTGGCAAACTGGCTCCAAGAATCAAGTCAATCTAATGATTGATCTTCCTTATTGGTAGTAAACCCTTAGGTACATTATCAGAAACAATATCCTGAAACTCATCCAACATCCCAGAAACTTCTTCCAGAACCTTCTCACTATCCTCATTACTCACTTTGGGAATCAATGCATAACACACACGCTCATGCTTCATACCTTCTAAAAATTTTCTTCTGTCTACATAACAAATTCTAGCATTACTGCATACCTTTTCTTCAGTCTCCTTTAGGGGTTTCAACTTGTGATGAACCCCATCCTTTGTCAAGGAATAAGTGTTTGTGTGGCCATCATGTATAGCTCGCCTATCAAACTGCCATGGCCTCCCCAACAACATGTGACATGCATCCATGGGGTTGATATCACAAAGTACCTCGTCATGGTAGCTTCCAATCTTGAACTTTACTAGGCATTGCTCATTAACCAAAACTTTGTGGTCTTTCTGCAACCAAGAAATCCGATATGGATGCGGGTGTCTTTCCCTCTTCAGCTTCAACTTTGTGACCATCTCCTCTGACACCAGATTATCAGTGCTTCCACCGTCAATAATGACATCACAACATTTTCCTTCACACTTGCACCTTGTGTGAAACAGATTCTTCCTCTATTCTGGTTCATTTTCTTCAGTCACTAGGGCTCTCCTAATCACTAGGGCTTCTCCCCTTTCAGCATCATCTGAATGTTCAGATTGGGCCTCCTCATCTGCATGTGCAACCCTTCCATGACCTTCTGGCCTTTTTTCTGCCCTTCCTTGGTGTTGTGGACATTCATAGGCTCGATGCCCTTCTTCACCACACTGGAAACACGTTCCTCTGAAACCACCTCTTCCAGATCCTTGTCCATATCTCCCTCATCCTCTACCTCTTTGATCACCACTGTTTTGATCACGAGGGTGGTAGGAGTTGTCATTCCTTTGGCTTGGCTGGTACCCACATCTTCACTTTTCTTTTCATCATCATTTCGGCTCTTGAAGGTCTGCCATTGCCCCTTCGCTTTGACCTCCTCATCCTTTTTGCTTTCCATCAAATCTTTTGTTCACTTCTCTTCCACCTTCAAAGCAAACCGATACACATCCTCAATGGTGGTCATTTGACTAGGCTTAACTCCTCCTGAATGCTCGGTCGTAGCCCATTAAGATATCGGGCTACCTTCTCCTTATTGGCCTCTGTGTGACCTATTCTAATGATTATCTTGTGAAAATATTCAGTATATTCTTTCACAGATCTGCTTCCTTGCTTCAACCCTTGCAATTTCTTCAACAGATCTAACTCGTAGTCCACTGGTATGAACTGCTTCTTCAGTTTCTCTACCATGCAATCCCATTTGGTGATCTTGACTTTTCCTCTTCGATTTCTTTCCAACTGGACCTCTTTCCACCAAATACTGGCATGGACCTTCAGCTTCATTTTCACAAACTTAACCCGATCTGGGTCCTCTATTTCCTCATACTCAAAATATTCTTCTAGCTCGTTGATCCAGTCGATCAACTCTTCTGGGTTCAGATTTCTGGAATAACTGGGGACTTTTGCTCTGGGTCTTTTTCCGATCTTTGAAATGGCCCTTATTAGCCGAATTTGGTCTTGATCAATTGCTTCTCCTTCCTCTTCTACCTCTGAACCTACTTCCTCTCCTTCATCCTCACTTTCCTCCCTCTTCTCAATTGCTCTTGTAACGCATCAACATGTCTCTGGAGGGCTGCCAGTGCATCTCTTCTGCTAGCATCTCTACTGCCTCGACCACCTCTAGCACCACCATGCCTACCAGGTATCACTCTTGGAGGCATCTTTCTTGACCTCGACCCACAACCACGTTCCTGGTGCGAACTGTCTCACGATCGACGATCTGTCCACACACTCAAGAAAAATCTGCTCTGATACCACTTGATGAGGGCGCAACCTGAGACACAGAAAATAACCCACAAACAAGAGAATAATTTTATTGTTTAGAGAATGGAGCTTGTTACATGCAGAGGATCTCAAATCCCCAAGTTCTACAACACATGCAAGCTACAAAAAGCTACAGAATAACCCTTTCGCAACATGTGAGTTTGTCCCCAAAAAGTTACCCAAAAATATTAGAAACCCGCCCATAAATAGAGCTCCTCTTTGGTTTGGAGGCAAAACAACATTAAAATTTGAGTTTAGGCAGTTTGGCACCAAAAATTACAACTTGAAGTTCAAATTTCAAAAGAACATTTGCAATTGTATCTTCTAGAAAGTGTGCCAACTTCCCAGGGCCATAACTTTTGATCTGGGGCTTCGATTCGCGAACCGTTTGAACCGTTGGAAAGGTCTCGAAGTCAAGAACACGTTCAAAATCTGCTATGTCAATTTTGGAAAGTTTCAGGGCCATTCTGGAAGCTCTAAGTGCCTCAAATCCAACTCGAAAGATTTTCAAGTGCAAATATGGGAAACTAAAACTGCAATATCTTTCAACCCAGAAATAGAAAATAAAAACCGTAAATTGATAATTTCATTATGATGAAAAGGGTATTTAAAAATGTAAAAACATCTAAAAAAGGATAAGCTTGAAATTTAACTATTTTTGGGTGATGCAAGATTGCCCTTACACCACTGGATGCTCCTGCATCAAAGACCTACTTTAGGAGATCCCAAATCCCCCTAATAAGTCACAAAATTGATTATACCTCACTTTAGGCTGAAAATAGAATTATGATAGAAGATGGAATCACTTAGGAAGAAAGTCATTAGGCTTGGTTGACTCTCATGGTGGTTCTCCCAAAACCTAGAATCCATCATGATTTTGCATAGGTATTTATCATCACTTATTCAATGATGCTTGATCTTATGACAACAAAATGAGCTTGAAGACCTAAAAAAATATTATAATGATAATCCAAGACTTCACTCTTTCTTTCTTCTTGAATATGAATGCTTGATCTCAAGAAAATTCTCTCTTAATATAGTTTAAACATAATGAAATGGCCTTGTACTTATAGATAACTTAAGATTAATTCTTGAAATTCCAATAACACAAGCCAACATCAGATCTAGGATTTGAAATCATTAAAATACCACCAAAAACATATCCCAATGGGGTATTATGGTTAATTGAGGACCCATTCTTCATAAGGTGAATGGGTCCTACCATACTTAACTAGGAACACTTTGAGGATTGTGAAATGTCATGTAAAAAGGGGGTCCTAGGACCTAGTGAGGACCCATTTGCTAGGTGGAAAATGGGTCCCAATTCACTAACCTAGGACACATTCCTTATAAAATTAAGTGAACTATATAATATTATTTAAGAGTGTGGGGCTTTATCCCATGGAAAATATAATTAATTAGGCTTGGATTTGAATTAAAGGGGCCAATTTAGCTCAATTTAAAACCTCAATTAATTAATAAAGCCCTAGATTAGTGTGAAAGTGTATTGATAAAATTTACAACACCCTAAATAAGGAACCATTAAGTCCATTTTATTATTAATTATTCATTCCAAAATTATGTTTGAAAAAGGGATGTTTTTTTCTACACTACATTTAACCCCCACTTTAGCAGTCATATGATACTACGTGCATATGCAAGCTAAAGGAAATAAACTTCTATAAAAGGCTCATATGGATTCATTAGGGAGAATGAAGCCCCTGTTTTCGTTACCTACAAAACCACAATGCTAAGGACTGCATCCTACAACATACGTTCATTATTCACTCAAAAATCCTCTTATCAAACTTCTACAGAGAATTGAATTTAAGGGTAGATATATGCCCCTTGATTTCACTTGCTTTGTGGAGGTAGAATTAACGTGAATACAAAACCACATTGAATTACTTAGGTCATATCATATTGTATTTCCAAGTATTATACCACATACTAATAGACATTTGATGAAAATGAGAGTAGAATTACGAATCCAGCACAACAAACAACATAAAAAAAAGGAGTCCTCTAGCCCCCAATATGCTAATTTGAATAAAATACCTTTTTAAATGAAATAAGCTTTATTTACTAGGGTTTTACTATATACTAATGGAAATGACACTTTTTACTATTCATTTGATATTTACCTTTTTGCAAATTATGTTGCTGCAAAGTGATCTAGTACATTGAGTCGAAGGACCTACAAGCCCCCTAGATCAGACGTAGTTCATAGTGAAGTGGCACAAGGCACACTTCGACAAATGGTGAGTGGATTCTACTCTACTTTTTCATCATTTTCATGCATTTAATATACTTTTTATGTATTTAGAGTAATTTTAGGACATTGGAAAAGATTGTTGAAAAGCATCTATTGATGGCGCAAATTGTCCAAAATGATCTAAAGTGTCCAAGATCAACCTTTTATAGGATGTAGGATTGTTTTGGGTATACCTCATGCCACCTATGAGGTATCATAATTCCATGTTGCTAGCCCTAGTAGAGAGATGGGATGTAGACTCATGTACCTTTCATGTTCCTATTGGGGAGATGATAGTTAATCTAGAGGATGTACATTTTAGCTTTAAAAGGTAGATATCTAATAGTTAAATGCATATTTGATCAATAAAAAAAAGAAATAAAACACATAGAAAATTATGGCACAAACAAGACAACACAAAGAATTTAATGTGGTTCACCCAATCTGGGCTACATCCACAAAACCATAGTCATCCAATTATTTTATTATCTATTGTCAAACATATTACAATCTTGCTAATAATTCCCTACTACAACCCCCATCCAAACTGCTTATAACAAGCTTTTGGGAAGCTTCTAGAATTAGGGTTCTACAAAGTCAAATTTTTCTTTTGTTGGTGGGTGATCCCACAATAGTGGTTTACAATTTTTGGCCAAACTGGACACTGATTTTTTTAACTAAATCTTCACATTCGGGCACCTATAGCGGTTAAACTGTGAGGAATTTGAAGATGGATCAAACTAGAGTCTTGTCACATTTTGTCTGTAGATTCTAAAAATATTTTTTTCAAAATTTTGGAATCATATTGTACTTCTTTTTCCATCTCCTATGAAAACTAGTTTTTTTCAAAAAACAACATTTTTTAAAAGTGACACACACTGTATAACACAATTTTTTTTTCCTTGAAAGATAAAATTCTAATTATTTTGAATCTAGATTTGTAACTCTGATATCTAGTGCTTCCACTTGGTTAGATAGGTTTTTATTGAATATGTTTTCTTTAATCAAGTTTCAAAGTCAAATCAATTACAATTTAGACATAATGCGACTATATAATGCATAACTTTTATTGTATGTATAGAAATTATTCTTTTCTTTTGTTGGATCAAGGACTCCAATATCTGGTGCACTCATATTTTTCAAAGTTCTTTTTTGATAATCTTCTATTTTTTCACATGTGCAGAACAAAGATTTTTACTTTCAGTGAAAAACCTATATTTAATAAAACTTAAAAAATAAATAAATACTATAATCAAAACATATTAAAATTGTATATGTTGGATAGCTTGTTTTGAGGGAAACCTTATACTAGTTGGGTTTCTGAGATCTCCTCCATTTTCATTCTCCAATCAAGCTTTGAAGTGAAAAATTATGCCCAATTTTGGTGCCTAAGAGGATGTGCGTGAAAATGAGGGGGTTTGGTCGAATCTATGTTCAGTCCAACATAAATTAAATGTTCGGTTGAATAGGGGTTCGACCGAACCCATTTAACATACAATAAAAAATAGATTCAAATGGGGTTCGGTTGAATGTGCTAATCATGTTTGGTCAAAACCCCTCTATTAAAAATTAATATTTAATATTAATATAAATATAAATTATATTCTTTTTAAATTATAATAAATAATATATTTATTATTGCAATATATTTTAATAATTATATTATTATTATTATAATATTAAAATTATATTACTATTGACTTGAGAGAGAGATATAGAGGGAGTGGGAGAGAAAGGGGGCATGGGGGTAGGAGGGAGAGACTTGAGAGAGAGGGGG
>VDFB02115923.1:0-24032 GCA_007258455.2 Sequoia sempervirens
ATACATACCTCTGGATACTTATGGATGAATTTCTCATGGGCACGATGGTATCAGATGAACAACTAGACACACACACATAGATATATATATATACACACACAGTCAAATGTATATATGACTATCAATAGGTTGATAATTTTATGAATGATTGTATAAGTAATGTATATATATACGATATATGCATATATACACATATTGACATACGTGTATGCAAATGACATATTGGAACATCTAGACACACATATCAATACATGTATGTATATGTACATATGTATATAAGTATATACATATAATGATGATATTATATATGTGATAGCATGAAATATGCATGCGGATATTAAATGGTTTATTATCGTGATCAATGTTAGTGAATATATATATATATATATATATATAAATATACACACATATACATATATATAAATATATATAAGCTCATATTCTTATTTAAGTGCATAGTGGTGATATGGTAAAGCGCATATATGAATAAGTGTTAAAGTGTTGTTTTAAAGACATGCAGATATATGCAATATAACCTACGCCATGTATGTTGGCATCAACACATGAAATAGAGTTGGATCGAAGTTTATAAACATAAGTGGGTAACACATGTATGCCAAGTCAATATGCAAGAATTTAAATGAGTCGACACTATTGCAAAGTGTTATGAAGTTTAACATAGACCAAGTCTATTGCTTTAAACACATAAACCAAAATTTGACTTATTCTTTCAAAGGAAAACAACAGCCAAAATAATAGGGAATGAGTTGATTTGGTGGCTCCAAATTATGAATTTGCATAAAGCAAATAGAGTTTTGAAGCTGCAAGTCAATTTGTTGTTAAAAATCTTGTGCTTATATGAATCATTCAAACCATTGTTGGCACCATATGAGGTTGATCTATGTTCAAAAAGGCTGAGTATTTGTGTATATTGTTGCCTCCTTTTTGAATATGTTGAGTCAAAATTCTATTGTTAAGAGGTGTCTACATGTTTAGTTGATCTGTTGGCATTCTTTTCTCTTATTTTAGTATAAATAGGTGAGCTAGTTCTCCCATTTGGACGCCATTCATTCTTGCTTATTTGTTGTTTGCTTTCTGAGTTTTTCATTTTCTAATTTGAGAGTATTTGTGAGAGTGGAGTAAGAGATTACTGTGAGTTACCTTTTGAGAGAAAGTTGGAATATTTAGAGAAGCTTGGGAAGCAGATTCTGGAAGCAACAACGTAGTAAACTATTTTTTCAATTGGGAATACAACATTTACATGCATGTAGTCTATTCTTATATGTTGTTGTTTTAAAAGACTGCATGTTATTGATATTTTGCATAAGAATCATAGAATTGCTAGTTTAGGAAAATATTGCCATTTCATTCTTGAAGTAACGAGTCTATTTACTCTTGTTATTATGATTGCATAAAGTTTTTTTCTTTACATACTCCATATCAAGGAGAGATTGCTTACTCTAATATTTAATACTAGTAATCAAATAAACTCTATTAGCTATGAATTTAATTGTTGCAATTAGTTTGTGAATCCAAACTAGAGATAGAACATGGGTTGCTCATGGAAGTAGATAACCTTATGATAAGGTTTTATTTTGTATAGGAATGTATTTAGAGGATATGTTACAAACGTAAGGGGAATAGGTCATTCTTGTGGTTAAATATTCCCTCATGAAGAGATTACCTATGCATAGTGTACAAATGATCTTGAGACAAACCAAACTAGGGAAGTGTATGTGATCTAGGATGACTTTTTATATGAAACTTTGGCCAAAGTAGTGTAATGTGTCATTGGTTACACTATCAATTTCACTGTGCTCCTTTTATGCATGCTAGTCCATGATTGACATACAAGATAGGGTGTATATGATATACAAGATAGGATGTATTCAAGTTATAGTCATATAGGGCACAACATAAGAGTTATGAGGTTATCAAATCAACTCCTTCATCAAAGGGTAGGTCCATTTTCCATATATGGTATATGTTTGGGGCACTGCATAAGAGTCTTTGGATGGTGGAAAAGCGCTTGAGTGATGCTTCTCCTCCATAGTTGGTAGCCAAGGTTTGAGGGAATCTTCCTAGATCAATGTACAACTAATGTTGATATTAGTGAAGGAAGCTCTGAGAAGCTATGTATGTTACACTTGTAATCTATCTTGGAAACATGTAAATATATTTGTGATGAATGGAAGCAATGTTTGAAAATATTGTTGTGTTATTAATGCATATTAAATCTCTTTTTGAAAGAATTTTTTTTATTGCTTTGGAAATAAACCTATTTTATTCACTAGAAAGGTAAAACTTAGAGAATTTATCTTTGTTGAACAATTGGCATGTTACATCAGTTCATTCATTAGGTCTCCCAATCCTTGCAAGCTACATTGGATCAAGGTAATCTCTTAAGATCCCTAAGAGAAAAAGGTTGCTGGTTTTGTTTCTTCCTATTCTCTTAATCCATGACACCTATGAATGTCTCGTTTGTACCTATAGGTGGATTTAAAGTCCCTATACCACCGCGCTTCATTTTTTTTCAACTCTATATTGTTTGACCATTCCAATGATGAATACATTCTTTCAAAATACCTCATTTGCGAGTAGGGTAAAGGTGCCAAAATACACTTTTTTATTTTTTCATACCTTCTAGGACTAAACCAACTATGCTAGCACATTGAGGTGGGTGAGTGAATGCTATTGGAGGCATCAAATTTTTCCATAGGTCTCTCAATACTTCTAGGCTATATTTCTTTAAGGTAGTCTCTTAAGATCCTTAAGAGAAAAAAGTTGTCAAAAAATTTTCTTGCCTATTCTCTTAATTTGTGGCACCTAAAAATGTCTTTTTTACATCTATAGGTGGGTTTTGAGTCCCTCTACAATAATCTATCTCAATTATTTTTGAATCCCAACTATTTGACCATGTTAATGATAAATGATTTTTTATAAAATGCCTCATTTGAGAGTAAAGGTGCCAATAGTCATTTTTATTCTTTCACACCTCATGGGATTGAATTGACTATGCTAACACAATGAGGTAGGTGAGTGAATGATACTTAAGGCCTCATTTAAATTTGTATGTCTTTGGATCCTTCTAGGCTACATTGAGGCAATCCTTTAAGAGCCTTAAGAGCATAAAGTTGTCAAAATTTCTTTTGCTTATCCTCTCAATCTATGACACCAATCAATGTCTCATTTGCACCTATATGAGGAAATAAGTCCCTCTGCAATACATTGTCTCAATTTTTTCAACTATAGACCATTTAATTATGCTAATGATGAATGCATTCCTCTAAAATACCTCATTTGAGAGAAATGTAAAGGTGCCAAGAGGAAATTTTGTTATTTCACATCTCATGGGACCAAACCAACTATGCTAGGACAATAGGGTGGGAAGATGAATGTCGCTAGAGGCCTTGATTCAATCCATCGATCTTTGCATCCTTCTAGGGTACATTTCACCAAGGAAATCTCTCAAGAGCCCTAGGAGCAAAAACTTGCCAAATGTTTTTCCTATTCTCTCAAGTTTGACACCTACAAATGTCTCATTTATATGCACAAGTGGACATTAAGCCTCTCTACAGTAGCACATTGTCTCCATTTTTTTCAGCTCCAAAACATCTTACCATACCAACAATGAACACATCCTTACAAAATTCACCATTTGAGAGAAATGTAAAGTTGTCAATAGGAATTTTAGTTCTTTCACACATCATGAGACCAAACTAACTATGTTAGCATATCAAGGTTTATGGGTGAACACTATTGGAGGCCTTAGTTCATTCCATAGGCCTTTGGATCCTTCTAAACTATATTACACTAAGTTAATCCCTTAAGAGCCCTAAGAGAAAAATGTTTCCAAAATTTTAACTTCCTACTCTATCAATTGTGGCACTTGTGAATGTCTTATTTAGACCCACATGTGGATGTTGAGTCCCTCTATAGCACCTTGTCTCAAAATTTTCAACTCCAAATTGTTTGACCATGCCAAAGATGAACTTATTTTTACAATATACATTAATTGAGAGTAGTGTAAAGGTGACAATAGGATTATTTTTCACATCTCATGGGACCGAATCAACTATGCTAGCACATTTGGGTGGGTGGGTGATTACTACTATAGGTCTTAGTTCATTTTGTGGGTCTTTAGATCCTTCCAACCTACATTGCACCCTAAAAATTAATAGGATAACTATCAACCATTCATGTTATCATGGCCAAAAATTACCTAAGAATACATTAATGAATGCCAATTGTTGTTGAGATGACTCATTAAAACCCTATAGAATTCCCAAAGGTTGATGAAATGAAACAAAATATATATGTATGGATCATGACCAAGATAGGGATATCATAAATGAGTGAAATAGGGTTTTCCACTTATCTTTTGGGTGTCATAAACCACTTTGTGTAGCCCTATCACCATTCTAATCTAGGTTATCAATATTATGGGTGATTCTTCATGTGATCCTTGTGTTTCTTTGACACATGATGAAGATTATTAGCTTCAAGGAGATAAATGAGATGTCCTTAATTTATTTATTTAAATTAATTTTCACATAAATTAAAGAATAAATTATTTGAATTGACTCACATTGGCTATTAGATATTTTCTATGCACTCATTTTACACATCAAACCACATGAAAACCTAATAGTATTATATGGAAATAATAAATATGACATCATCTAAAATCATAATTGATCATCATATATAATATAAAATTTCATCGACATATTAATGTCATGATAATGCCATATAGTGTATACATGTCATGAGTACAATAAAAATATAAACAAAGCCATATTGGCATACAATTAGACATCGGTAAAAAATATATATGTACATTAAAGTCATATAGGTATATAATGTTATATGTTGGTAAAACAAAATGTATGTACAACAAGGCCATATAGGTGCAAAATGTTATATGTTGGTGAAAAATATATATTTAGAACAAATCCATAGAGGCATACATTTTTTTATGTTGGTAAAACAAAATATATGTACAACAAAGTCATATAAGCATACAACAAAGCTATATATGCATACAAAAAATGTTATAATTTATATAAGTTCTATGGATTAGGATGGAAGAGTCAATGATTTTGTAAATGTCAGGAAGATGGATTTTGAACCCACTAACTAGACCTCCTCTCTAATTATTTTTGGATGTCCACCTATTAATACAATAAAATAATATACAAATTAATATAGAAACATAAAATATACAATGACATAAGTGAATAGTCACTTATCACAAGCTAATAGTCCACCTCAATTATTCTTTGTTTCTCTTCATTTGTCTAAAGCATAGGTTTATGAAAGATAATTGTGACCACCTATGAAAAGCATGAAGAAATAAAGTACACAACAAACATGAATATCATTTAAATTTACATTATTGGCTCATAACTTTGTCAAAGGCATATACAACAAAATTATTGTTGCAACAATGTCCACCTCCATTGTGACATAAATATTAGGAGGGGTCATCAACAAAAAATATAACAATATTATTTGACCAAAATGTAACTAACATTATTTACAAACATAATGATTAAAAAAAGTATAACTTACCTCAATGAAAGTTGACATACAATCACTATCACCAATAGGTGTTGATGTTGAAGGTACAACATCTAAAAAGAAAAGGACTACTTATTCATGTTTTTAAATTTATGAAGATAAGGAGAAAAGAAAAATCCTATAAATATGCACAACATTATCCTTCCCAACTTAAGTTAAAAAAAATACATAAGTAAAGGGTGATCCCACAATACTGGTTTACAATTTTTGGCCAAACTGGACATTGAACTGATTTTTTTTAACTAAATCTTCACTTTTGGGCACCTATAGCGGCTAAACTGTGAGGAATTTGAAGATGATGCAAACTAGTGATTTGTGACATTTTTTCTGTAGATTCTAAATATATTTTTTCAAAAATTTTGGAATCAGATTGCACTTCTTTTTCCATCTCCTTCAAAAACTAGTTTTTAACAACAAACACTATTTTTAAAGAGTGAAGTTACTGGCTAACACATAAATTTTTTTCTATGAAGGATAAAATTATATTTTTTTCAAATTTAGGTTCATAATTGCAATATATAGTGCATGGAATTAGTTTCATAGCATTTCATTGAATATTTTTTTCTTAATTAAGTTTCAAAGTCAAACCAATTACAATTTAGACATGATTTACTTGCTAAAACATAACTTTTTTGTATGTATCAAAATTCAATTTTTTTTAAATGGATCGGGACATCAATATCTAGTGCACTGATATTTTTCAATTTTTTTTTATAATCTACTATTTTCCCACATGATATAGAGCTTGATTTTCGGTGAAAAACCTACATTCACAAGAAATAAAAAATAAATATAATAATCAAATTAAATTTATTTAAAATTATACTTTTTGGGAAGCTTATAATAAGGACTACATACTTACAAAAAATAAATTTTAAATGAATTCATTTGATCCCCAAAAAGGTAAATCAAAAGTGGCTTTTTATCAACATTTTGATTTGTGTATAGGAGACTCCGTTATAGGTATGGTTTAAAACTAGTGGGGTTCTATCCAAGGGGTTTTGATCTAAGGTGGTTTGATCAAACCCTCTTTAATTGGAATCCTTTAAATGGAACTTTTCAAGGTTTAAATCATTATATTTTCAAAAATTATGTGATTTCAACAAAAATCAGGATCTCCCAGAAAGTGTAAACCACTATTGTGGGATCACCCTAAAACTAAATAAAATATGTAATAGTATACTTAATACTAAAATATATCCCAAAGTAATAACACCCCCCTAAAGATTACAAGTTGGCACTCTATGATTTTAGTGTGTATAATATATTTCTAGATTACAATTTTTCTTGGCCCAAAAGTGGCCAAATTAGAAATTTTAATGACAAAATAAATTTGCTTCACAATCTAGAAAAAATGTATGTCTATCTTTTTAGTGCTCTCCAATGAATTTCCAACCTCAATTATTTTGCAAAAAATGGAGCTATGGAGCACATGATATGGCCTATCAAAGAAATGAGCACAAACCAACTTCAACATGTAATTCTAAAAAAAATCAGTTTCTTAGTGAAACTAGCATGACAATGAAGTAGTCATTTCAAGATTTCTATGGACTATATTCATTTGTAAAATTTTGATATCCATGTTGAGAGTTATGCCTTGTCAAAAAAATATTTTAGCACTAAAAAAGGGTCATTGGCTAGTGGGAAGCCCATGGGCAGCATTGCCAATCTAAGTAGTATGTTGGTGTTTTACAGGTGGAAATTGAGATGTTGTGGTGGGTGGCGACCTAGTGGGGCGGTAGTAGTGACTTGATAATGTTTCGATGGTTGCAGGGGTGACACTCCCTATTAAGCCATAAATGGCTTAGAAACTATTTGCATGTGCAATTTGTAATGCACATGAGTTGGTGGCTAGGTTAACCAATAGTGTGCAGCTTGGAGCCCCTTAAGGGCTATTTTTATTTTTCATTTTTTAAAAATGACTCCATATGATATAATATAGCCACTATATGACCCATAAAAAATTGCCTAAAGTGTTTTATATCAAAATAGGGGTTTTAGGCCTTTCAAACCCAATGGTGATCTTTTGGATTGAAAACACCTTGAATAATAGTTTATCACTAAATTTTAGATTCAAAACCCCTCTTATGGAACTATGTCTATTGAACTCTAATTTTGGTGAAATGAAAGTCAATTTTGACTTGCTTGGACCTTATGGATGCAACAAAATAACTTTCAAGCTTGTCAAAGTAACCACAACCATTTAATTTCACCTTTTAATAAGAAAAGCATACATGCAGAAATAAAGGTTATTTTTTTAACCTTTTTAATTTTTTAGATCATCTGAAGATACAATACAAGAGCATACTAGGTTGTCAAAAAATTGCATGCAATTTGTTAAGCTCTTTAAATATCAAAATATATAAACAAATTAAACATATCCTAGCACCTATGCTTTGATACCATGTTAGAATTTGAAATAAATTCTACTACTAAAATCTAGTGCATAAAAGCAGATGAAACTAACTTAATGAAACTTAACATAAATTAGCTAAGTTTCTTGATATGAGATTTATCAAAAAATTATTGCTTTATTCTTTCAAAAGATGGAAGGAGAGTCACATTAGATAGACTTAGAGTATTTGAATTTGATAAGGATAAGGATAAGGCAAAAATCTCAAAAGGAAGGGATTGCTTATCCAAGTTTCTAAATCTATGAGTATAGGGAAAAAAGTAGAATCAAATGAATGTGCAACACTATCTTTCTTAACTTAATTATAAAAACAATCAACTCAAATGTATTATGTCAATAATTGATAGCTTTTAATTTTGCAAATGATGCATAATACTATGGATGGGGGTTTGAATTTCATAAAGATAATTTTATGTATGAGAAACTTGAAATTAGAATTGATGCATGAAATTTCTATTATAACACCACTAATAATGGCATAGAAACAATTAACTTAACTCTACTTTATTGGCCTATTGTTATCCACAACTAGTGGTTTCCTACATATATGATTCAGAGTTCTATTGAAACTCATTTGTTGATATTGTGGATGATGACATCATCAATTTTTTCACATTAATAGGTTGGCTATGGACTATACTAAAATATTTGTTCATCATATAATAGAGGGATGAAAAATACCTTGGAGGAAAAACTCAAGGTCACTATAATATATGATTCGAAGGATCTTCATCAAAATTTGAAGTTTCTCATTTGTCTCCAAAATCAGCATCACTAGGAAGGTCTCAAAATATTGACTCCAACACAACTCAAATGGAGCTACGGAGCTCGAGTTATGCTTAGTCAAATCTTGGTCAACTCAGGGCTCAGGTCAGAGAGAAAGGAAAAAAATTCAAAGTCACCAAAAGTGGTCAAAATTGGTCTCAACACGAAGAGCTCGTCGAGAGCTTTTTGACTACATTCATTTCGCGCGAATCATACTTCGTTTTCCCGAGTTACGAGTAGTCAAAGGTTGGGTAAAAATGTTGACCATGTTGACATCAGTATGGTACAGTCAGCATCCAATCATCACCATCAACCAATCACCATGTGACACATGGCAACACAGTCAGCACCATGTCATCAACCTAGTTAGTGGACACGTCACCTTCAAAGTCTTTGACCAGCAAATGATAGTTTGACACGTGTCACCCTCATAGAGTTCTCTTGTCGGCGAGCTATTGAATTCGTTAAAAAAGGTTGTTAAGGGGCTCAAACACCTGACCGGCCGCATAGCAACCGCTTGACCAATTGTTGTACTGGCGCAACCATCTACACCTATATTTATCGTTGGTTTGTTTTCATGAGTTGGAGGTTTTGTTTGGTGCACAAAATGTTGTTAGCAGGGCTTGAACCACCAAACCATGGCTTATTAGAAGGCTAAACCACCAACAGACTACCGATGCCATATATATATATAGGCATCAACCATTTTTAAAGCAAACTTAAAATTGACTGCCTTTTTATTTCAAACAAATACCCCCACATTTTAAAAACAAAAAAACTTCCAATCTATTTAAAAGACTAAAATAAACCCAGAGAAGCCCGAGAATATAAGTTTGAGGGGCTTACAAATTTTTTAAAACTATTAAAAGGGGGTTATTAATGATTTTTAATGTAAATAGGGGAGATTTTCTAAAATATTTACCTTGTAAAGGGGATATTGGGAGATTTTGAAAATCATTTGGTTGAAGACCAAATTGAGTAAATTTCTTATATAAAAAGGGGGTAGCTTAGGAGTTTGGGTAAGTGGTGACTTAGAGAGAATTATTCTTGGTGAAATTTTGCTCAAATTTTGTGCTTTCAAGGAGATTGTTCCTACGCACTTTGGATGAGCTTTTTAAATTTCTTGCAAACCAAGGAGAAACCGTGCCAGAGTTATGTATTGTTTTTCTGTAGAATTAATCAAATTGGTCCACTCATTGGAGAGGGACCCAGAGATGTAGTCATTTTTTACGACAAACTTCGTTATCAACTCTGTTTGCATTTTCTCTCTTCTCTCTTATTCTGATTTTCATCACTTTGTTATTTACATTTATTTCATTAAGGTTTATGTGTTAATTTTATTTGTAAATCTTGAAGCAATCATTGTAATCATTAAAGCATTCAAATAGCAATTGTCATAGATCCTAAAACAGATCAATATATAAAAACTTAGAGTCTAGAGAGAAAAGTTGTATATGTTTAAACTTTTGATATATTTAAAGTGGAAAATCCACTCCTAGACTCTAGTTATGAATTTCTAACAAAATTACAAGTCATTTACTATGAGTTACACCAAATTGCACTTCCAATAGATGTATAATGGAGCCTACTACAAAAGTTAGTAAAGTGATTTTATAATGTGAGTTTCCAACTAAGTATTGCACAAAGTTATTCTTGAGCAAGATATTGTAATACTTTTACGTATTCCTTCATTTGAAAATTAACATAAGGCTCAAATCTATTTATTTGTTCAAATTATCTATATTATTTAATTGCTTAATTTAAAAAAACTCTAGCTTTTAGATAAAACTTAAACATTCGCACTTAGTAGTATATGCCATTGTTGTTGATTAGTATGCATTTAGTTAAGTGCTTGTAAAAAATTTCACATAATAATAATATGATTTTTTTTTCTTATTAAAAGGCCAAGGGCTAAGTATTTAGTACTAATATATATAAGCAAAAATTACAAAATTACCAGATTTATAGTACTAGTATTATGCTAGTCAAAATCATTATGAAACCAAAAACTTGTATACAAATTTGGCAACCTTTAGAAAATTGATATACTAGAATATCAAATATATTGCCTTATCAAATATACACTACATTATTAGAAATATAGCATCATATGTCAGCCAAAACGACTAGCAATTGTTATACTACAGACAAAAAACTGGATTAACATTTAGCATCATTCTTCCATGGTATTTTCATTTGCTTGCACTTGTTGGTGACTTGCATTCAAGTCCAACAGGTTGTCACCTTGCCCTTCCTCCAACACAACAACTCTTTGTGGTGGTATAATTCTTGGCACTGCAACTTGCCCACAGTCATGTCTTGATTGGTGAGAAAGTATGGAAGACAAAGTAGAGAATTTGTTTTTTGTCATAGTTTCCATTTGGAGACCCAATTCTTCAGAATGCGTGTTTACTATCCTATTTAGTAACTAGGGATAATCATCATGAAGACCCTTCTTTGTTGCCTTAAAAACTGTTGCAAAACCCTATTTTTGCTTCAAGTAGCACCTTGGAAAAATCCCTGCTACATAACCTTTGCCTTTGTCAAAATTATACTGTTGAACACATTTGAGAAGATCATTCTTCCCAAGAAATTCTGGTAGGACAGTCTCAATGTATACTATTTTGAAGGAAGTATATGACTGAAGAAGATCTATAACGTTTGAAAGAAAGATGGAGAGAAGATTTGAAGGAAACAATAATATGGGGGAATTGGAATTCAGTCTAACTATTTCATCCCCAATTATTGTTTTTTATGCAATCCACAAGAGTTGGAAAAACCATATGAAATACCTGATACAACTCTTCATCATTGATTTCCTCTAAAAATGGTAACTCGTGCCTCTTCACCTTCATAGGGATTATGAAATTCTTTGTGTTGTACTCCATGGGAAGATCTACACCACAATTGTTGTTGATAGAAACTGCACCTTCAATCTTCAAGCACCACCTTTAACCCCTCCCAAACAAAACACTCAATATTTGGTAAACAAAAATAGACCTCCAAACTTCTTGCACCACCTTCGACCCCTCCCAAACAAACAAAATACAGGCAATGCACACCGGTAAACACTTCCTTTTTGAAAACTCCCCTACAAATCTGGAAGCACACAAAAAACCCAACACAAAACACCAATTCAAAAATTGATTTTCACCCAAGGAAGACCCTAGAAAAGTTGACACTAAACCCCAACTTTGAATGCAATAACCAACACTTAAGCGAAGAGGAAAATTATTCTTCTTTGACCCAATTGACACAGGAACTTTCACACCATTTACATAAGCTAAACTCCCTAGATATCATAAGACTCCATTTCTAGTCACAAAAATTAGGAAACTCGTTTATGAGCAAATAGACTTCACCAAAAAAAGCATCATTGTTCGACATTGTATTTAATTGTCTCCAAATCGGCTCCAAGAGAATAAAAGATTACACATGCATAAGCACTACCAAAATTTCTTGAAACAAGGCAACCATCATTATGATCAAGTGTGGATGTTTATTTAAACACTTCCAAGTGTAAATTCGCACACTTCCAAAGACATAAAACACATGCAGATCTTGACACCTAAAACACATGAAGATAAATGAATGCCACCTTTGGTACCATACAAGCTCAACCTTCAACATCCCTATGGTTGCATCAACACACTGTATAGAAAGCTATCATTATGCAAAGTGGCATTTTTTTAATATTTTACCTGCACATCTCACAAAAAATTAATAAAAAAATTTGAATATGACACCAATCACTTGATGTCAGCTTCGACCCCATGGTAAACATTTTTGACCTCTTATGAAATGTGAAGTCTTTCAAACCAATAAGGTTTACATTGTTTTCAACTTTTGTTTTTTTTTAAATCAACACTCTTTCTCGCTTTTCCACCAAACATAAACACAATGAGACATCCCTTAGTGAATATTTCCCTTGCTTTTTTCCAAAATTACCAGATCCTGTAATATTTGAGGAAAATAAAATTCTTGAGGAGCATAGATTTGCTTAGTTTGACCTTCGACATATCTAATGTTTTCTAAAACATCAACTACCAGATTCCCTTCTCTATAGATGTGTTTCAATTGAAAAGATTCAAGCATGTCTATTAGGAGAAAAATTTGACCCATTACATAAATGATTTGCCAATTACTTGAGCCCCTAACTTTACATGCATTAACAAGCAATGGATCCCCTTCAATTACCAACTTTGTAATTTTGTGTTGAATTGTCATTTACAAACCATGAAGAAGAGCAAGCACTTTTGCTTGATTATTTGTACCATTTTCTAGTTGAATTGACTTTGCACAAATTACATCACGCACCTGATTCCTTAACACAACTCTTGCACTTGAAACCCTTGGGTTACCACAAGATGCTAGAATCAAAGTTTAATTTTACAAAATCCTCATTTGGAGGTTTCCATATTACCTTTTTCCTATCAACTTTTGCTTTGATATTTGACATTTGGCAACCACTGAAAGGAATAACCAGAGAAGACGATGCCTTCAACTGCTTTGCATCCCATTCAGAGAAAATTGAACTTACATGTTTTTAATAATATGTTAATTATTAATAGAAATTAATAAATGTGTAAAATTTAGATTCTAAAATAAAATAAAATTTAGTTTTGAGGCAATGTGAATCCTTTCATTTTTTAGAACCTTTTTCATTTTAATTTGTATTTATTTAATAACTTATATTAAATGCATATATTTTTCAGATGGATGAAATTGGCCTAAGGGGGCCATACCCATTAACATTTGATAATGAAAATATTATAGAGATTAGGCTGCTCCTATGGAGGGCCAAAGAAAAAATTACATAGGACTACAAAATAGACAAAATACTATTTATAATTAGACTACATGACAAAATGTCATTGTATCTATAAAAGGTATCACCTCTGCTAGTTTGGGATGCATATTATGACATAACATTTAAGTTTCTAGACCTGCAATATAGTTTCAATATCTTCATCTTCACTTGATTCTAAGATCCCAAGATCAAGTATAAATGACTAGTCCATCGAGCCATCAATGCCAAGGTTCCAACTGCACCCTTAAAAAAATGATGCCCCACTTGGCCTTCTTCTTTCTAATATATTTATTCCCCCCTAATTCAATTAGAATGAATGACACATAAGGCTCAATTCTTGGAGGGTTGATAACAAGCCATGTCCCCATGCTAAGATGGAAGCCCAAGCCAACAACTACATCATCCAAAAAAATTATTAGCTTGCATCTTCATTGTGGCCTAATTAAGGACTCAAATGTAATATTAATGTCTTCCTTAGACTCACACACATTCAAGACAATAGTAATGGACATTAAGGAGATGTTTGTATTCACATGATATTAATGTTTTGAGAATGGGAAAGTCTCCCCTGACACCAATTGAATTGCATGTAGCATAATAATATTCTTTGTTCTTGAAAACGTTATTCAACCTACCATCCAAAATTGTGACTATGAAGACCATTTTCCATTTCTTATCTGTCAAGTACACCACGATATCCATTTTTCTCTAAATATATTGTAATTAAGTGTAGGATGGTCTTTAATATTCTTCCAATGTGGTCTTTGTACAATTACCATCATTAAAATTTAATTCCTCATGTTGAGATCTCCTAGTACATTCTTATCCAAAGGCAAGGTAAGGTGAGCTAAAGTAACCAAACACCATTAATAGGATTAATAACTTAGTTGAGATGAGAAGAAAAACACATCTAGAGCAATTAACTAACACATGCTAGGAGAGTTGTCATAAATATCATAAAATATTTTGAAGGACTTTTTCTTTGGCACACAATTTACCATTTGTTGACATGTTGATACTTGTCCAATAGTGCAATAGGAAATATTTTCGTATTATTACCTTTGAAATGATGTGCACACCATTGATTAAAAGAAAATCAACATTTCCACTACTTCATGTCTTCAACCTATACCATTTTTCCTTTATCAAAATTGGGACCCAGTTCCTCTAATGTGCCATCTTTCTTGACCAATGACACTATTAGAAAATGTGTTAGTGTGGGCATAGCTCAAAGGATCACTTTCATGACACGTGTCCAAAGGTACAAGTGTCTTTATTCTATCCATAGTCTCTACAAACTTATAAAAATATTCCTCGACCCACTAGCTCAACTTATTTAGCTATGGTAACTCACTAATTTTTTAGGTCTAATAGCACACCAACTTCGATTTGTCATAATGTCAATCTTAAGAGCTTGTATCAACCATTATATATTACCTTTATGCAAACAATGGCTCCATCTTATTGATGACTTCTTTTTATAACATTGTTGTGATGGAACCCACCCAAACTTTGTGTCATTTCACTACCAATGGTGCAATAGAAATTATATTCTTGGGAATAAATACCACTCAAATGTTAGCTTTGAAATTGAAGGGAGTCATTAATAGTACATCATAAAAAATGGATTGGCTACACATTTTTAGCATTTTAATTATATTTAAATATAATATTATATTTTATTTACTACCATTGATTTCTATTTTAATCAAATAGTTGTAGTGGAATTTTGTGGCTCTACAATCATGTTCCTTTTAACAGTTTGTTGAGCCCCAAAATATCTTTTATTAATATCTTCCCTAGTTGAACATGGTGAATTTAAGAAAGCTACTAGGTCAACCATAATTATCTCCTCATTGAAAACATCATTGATGCTTCTTTCTTATAGAGACCCATTTTGAAATCTTTAAGTTCAAAATTTATTGTAGCAAAACTTGAGCCCAAAATATAAATTAAGTTGTTGATATATGTTATCTAAAGTTTATCATTTAATGTATATATTTTTTTGCCATCCCCATTACTTTTTTAAAATCATGAAGAATTCACCAACAAAAACTAACAATGTGAATAAAATTAAAAAGATTTATCGAAAAAACTATTTATTTAAAATAGTTGATTTATAGTGATTTCATGAAGGTAGATAAACATTTAAAAATTTTTAAATAGTGATTATAATGATCCCAAGAATGATATAGATCAAAATAATTTGTAATATAAAGGGGGAGAGATTGAATTTAGAAAAAATCTAGTGCTTGTAATGGAAATCTATAATTCCTCCAAAAACCTATATTTTTATATATCAAACACTTTTGTAATAGATTACTGATTTTTAGTTAATGCTTGCATTTTCCAATTTAATTATCTTATTCTAAGACTAATTTATTATCTAGATTAGTTTTAATTAAATCTTGCAAATTATTTGCATGCAAAGTTGTGGGTAAGGAGAAAGAATACTTTAAACTATTCTCTTAGAATCTTACACTATCATGTTTAAAGGTTGCATTTATATTGGTCATTACATAGTTGGTTTAGAGGATTCATATTAACTTGATTTCAATGATATATTTTTGTATTCTATTTTTTATTTCCTTTCTCTTTTTACCTCTTTTTATTTCTTTACATCTAGTGTTGGATTAAGACTTTAATTTCTTGAAATTATAAAGCAATAATATGTTTGTAGAATTTATCTATTATTTAAACTAATCGAAATCATAAATTTAGATTATTTGACCAAACATTATAATTTAATTAGAGTGAATATGAGAATGGATGTGCAACTTAATAAATTGAAAAGTAAAGACAACAATCTCAACTTGAGATTGTTCCATGAATCTCTAATAGAATTACCAACCTAGACACAAGTATTCTTAGTCTTGTATGATTTGATTCACCTATTAGAAAATGCTATTTTATTTACGAAGTTGTTGTGTGAAGTAACCCATCAATAGTTTGGAACTAGAAGTAGGGCAACCTTGTTTGTTTTATGGTTAAATAAATATTATTTTTGTTACTATGACAAAAAACTAGTTAGGAAACACTCCTCTTAAATTCCAAGTGATGTTCATGACATCTTGAAGAATGTTGATTGGTATCTTCCTATATACTCTTCAACTAGTGCTAGGACTACACAATAACATGTTAAATAATTCAAGAATTTTAGTATTATTGAGTGTTAAACATGAAGATGTTGCATGTAGATTGTTCATGTTTACCCTTAAGGACGAGGCTCATTTGTTGTACCTCACACTTCCAACAAATTCTATACATTCTTGAGCTGAATTTAAAAATGATTAAATTGTAACACAATTTGAACTTATTGATTTGAAAGAATTCATAGAGCAATTTATTAGTACAAAGTATGAAAATAATGAAATAACTTAAATTTTTAATTAATGATATCAAGTTTCCACAATCCATATTGTAGTTCAATATAATTTCTAGATTTGATTGTGTTGGATCTTTTTGCATCAACATGTCGCACACTCTGTGATCCATCATCAGGATGGTAGAGAGCAGGAGGAGAAAAATGGTTGATTGCCTCCTTTTCCTACCCTCCCTCTCTCTCTTTTTATTTGGTGTGCCTCCTTTTCCTATCCTCCCTCTCTCTCTAAATTTATTTGGTGCGAGTTTGCAATTAAGAGTGTGATCCGAAATGTTGATGCTACTAACCTCCTTACTATAATTTTTATGATATCATTTTTTTTTATTTGAAAATTCTAAAAATTGTTAATATTAATATTTGATAAGAACAATTTCATGATAATAGAAAACGATATAGAAATGGTAGGTTTTAAGATTATAGTATATGAATGACTCAATTTTAAGAATTGAAAGGAATGTGTGATTTATGATTTGCAGTGAGTGGAACTAACCGTGATCATTCATAGGAAATTTAGGTTACCGTTGAATTCGTGCCACAGTCAATCAGCTCTAATGCTCAACGGGAAATTCAAATTTCCCGTTATTTGACGTGAACTTCTTAATATAAACTGCAACATATCCCGCCCTCATTTACTGATTTATTTTGAATTTTGCTTATCTACTCTCAAGCTTCTTGCAGCCACTATTACACCGTTTTGACAATTGTACATACAGATTTCTTCTTTTTTCCCTCAATTTGTCCATTAAAGCCGTCGAATCTTCAAAATCGTTGGTAAGTCAAGTTTTCAGTCTGATTTTTTTGGTACCCAATTAATGTTTCGGTATGTTTTCGAAACCCAATTCAAAGGCGGAGGTGATAAGGTTGTCTTACAAGTTAGGTTCCATGCAGGGGAAGCTTGGGGTAATAAAGAAGACAACCTCCTCGATATCAGGAAAAACCAGAGGGAAGCTACTCTCAAAAAGAGAACGAGAAGAAATGCAATTCACTCAGGAAGTGAAATTTGAGCTCGACAACAAGGTGTGTGGACCTTTCCTTTATGCCTTTTTCTGTCCAGGAAGTCCAGTGATACAATCAAATTTTATTATTAAAATTAACAGTCTTAATTCAACTGTTAACCTCTATAGAATCTTTTCAATCATAGGCGTACTACTATTTCAGAGGAAGAATGTTCCTCGGTCAAGAATACCTAATTTTTATCTCTCCTGTTATAATCAAGAACCAATCATTATTTCTTCTGTAATCACCAATACACAATTCTTACTCTCTCTGTAAACATTATTATCCAATTCTTATTCTTCTGTAATTAGAGGTGTCTTATTCTTCCTTCTTAACCAGCAATGCCCAATCGTTACTTCCCAATTCTTACTCTCTTTTTTTTAATTATTAAATTCCAATTCTTACTTCTTATGTATAACAGCATGCGAGCAATTCCCTTTTCTTACTTCTTTAATCGGATATACCCATTTCTTAATACTTTTGATGTCAGCGATGCCTGATTCTTAATTTTTCTGTTATTCTTGATACCCAGTTTTTAATTCCTGTGTGATAAGCGATACCTGATTATTGCTTCTTCCTGAAGCATGTATACCCAATTTTACCCTCGGTTATCATCTACATTCGATTCTTACTTCTTCTCTGATCAGCAATATCCAATGCTTACTTCTTAATCATCAATACCCGATTCTCACTCCTCCTGTAATCATCAGTACCCAAATGTCACTTCCGTAATCATGGAAATCCATTTCTTACTTATTCTGCGGTCATTATTACGTTATTATAATTTCTAGCTTCTTCTCTAACCATTGGTAGCCAATTCTCACTTCTTCTGTACTCGTCAGTACAGAAGTTCAGCAATACCCAATTCTGCAATCAAGAAAGTCCAAATTCTTACACCTTCTTTAGCAAGGATCCCCAAGAAGATAAGACAAGAAATGCCACAGCAACTGCTAACATCTCATCTCAATACGATGACATCTTAAATACTTCTGTTTCCCATTCTGAGCTGAATTCTTTTTTCTATAAGAATCAGTGTGGCTTGCATGCCGAGGATTGGGATTTTGTATCTCTTTATCCATCAAAACCATAATGCCTTAACCCCTGAACGTGTAATCACTAAACCTATTCTCTTTTTTATTGGATTATAGCCCAGGGAGCTCAAGAGACAACATCACAGTTTATCCTTAAAATAGGCTGCCCTTAATGAAATGGTAGCTCGAATGCATTCTTTTCAATCAGATGTCTGCCCAGGGGAAGCATGCCCCTTAAACCCACAACTACAAATTCAATGCCCTAAACAATAAGTGCTAAACTGAACTGAAACCTGAACCTTTTTCCCTTCTTTATTGCAGCCCAGGAAAATAATGACCAAGTTGATTTTCATCCTCAAAATGGATTTTACTCAATCAAGTGGTAAACTAAATAGAATATTTTCAATTAGTGGTGCACTCCAGGGAAAGCGTGTTCTTCAATCAAGTATACACAAATTCTTACACCTCTAGGAAAGATATTTTTTTCCAGGCACAAGAATAGACGACAAACATTGCAGTCCAAGCAGCATGTGCTACAGTCTCATCTGAATAAACATTGTGCCTTAAATTCTCCACTCTTCTTAATTCTAACTTGAATGCTACTTTTCATCAAAATCAGTAGGGCTTAAGTTCTGCTGATTGGGATTTTGTGTTTCTTAATCCATCAAAACTCTAAATACAAAATCCCTAAACCCTAACCTGTTAACCCTAAACCCTATTTTCTTTTTCTAAATTGTAACATAGGGAAAATAAGTGACAAAGTTTTCATAATCAGAATCTTCAGTTCTCAATTTATTTTCAGCCCGAATGGAATCTTATTAATCACATGAAGGGTGTTCTTTAATCCAGAATTTCAATTTATTACTCCTTTGGGAAAGTTTATTTTCAAAAGAAGAGAAGACGTAGAATGTAGTCTGCCTAGAAAGTGCTACTGTTTCATCTCAATGACAAAGTGCCTAAAATGCATTGCTTGTGCATAATTCTGACCTAAATTTTACATTCTGTTAAACCACGATGGCTTGCATATTGAGGACTGGAATTTCACATTTCTGAATCTATAAAAATCATAAACCCTTAACCTTAGATCCTTGGCCCTAAATCACAATTTCAATCCATAAACCCTAAACTCTTCTATTTTTGGACTATGGCCCAGAGAACTCAAAGAGCAAAAGCAAATTTCATCCTTACACTATCTTCTATCAATCTGTAGTTTAAATACTAGTTTAAATAGAATCTTGTAAATCAGGAATTCACCTAGGGGAAGGGTGTACCTCAATGAAGAATAATAGAATATCTAATTTTCTGAACTCTAACCCTAAATCTTTTAATAGAATTAAAGCTTAGGAAACACAAGGGACAGTAGCAAATTTCACCCTTCATGTTCATTGTATTTCACCAATTAGTTGCCTAGATGGATTCTTTTCAAATCGAAGGTGTGTGCCCATGAGATGGGCGTTCCTCACTCAAGAATACCCAAATTCCTACACCTACAAAGAAGTTAATCTTATCAATAATAAAGACGTGGAATGCAGTTTGTGCAATGAGGGCTATTTTCTCTTTTCAATAACAAGATACCTTAAATTTCTCTCTCTCTTGCTTATTGAATTTTACTTTCCATTTGAATCTGTTATGCTTGCAAATTGAGGATTGTGCCTCTTAATCTCTCAAAAACCTAAACGCCCATTGCTTTACCCATAAGCCCTTAATTTTTTTTTATAAAACAATTAATGCTCAGAATTCGATGGGGGATATCAAATTCAATTCTCTAGATAGTTTTTCTTCAATCTACCAGCAGCTTGATTGGAATCTTTACAATCAGAGATTCACCTAGGGGAGGTTGCTCCTAAATTAAGATTAACTAAAACCCCAAAATTCAAATGATATGAGCTAAGACAATTGCAATGCCGGGAGAGAGAGCCAAGAGAATGTAGCATCTATATATATTTGGCAAATTTTTGTGTTATTTATTATAGTCACAAGACTTGGACCAAGTGTAAACTTGGAATGCTGATTTTGGAGTTGGACTCAAACTCAATGAAAAAACTTGACAATTCACAATATATAATATGTAGAAATGGTTTTTTTATAGGAGGGAAGGATCATTATTTTGTTGAATATTGACGTGTAGACTTGGATGAGCCTGCAAATTGATTTTGTGGGCTCACATGAGGAGATTTGGTGAGTACTTAGTGGGGCTTGCCAATTGTCATAACCATGTTATCTATATGACATATTACAAAGACAATACAAGGAAGCTTCCAAGAGAAGAGAGATGCATATAGAGATCTGTAAAACCTTTAAAGCACACTAGCCCATACGGCTATATTTAATAAAATACATTTAGCCCATGTCACTGGTTCTAGATAATTTCGTGCCTTATTGAAGAATTTTTCCTCAATTTTGGTGGATGGTGAGATGAAATATCCCAACTAGGATATATGCAAATTTTCTGATCTTTGAAACACAAAATTTTGACCTAATTTCTACTCTTCAAAATTTCTGCTAAAAAACCCTAGGTGCTGATATAAAATTTCTGAAGTGAAATAAGCATATACTGTGATATAAACTCATCCAAAATGCCTCAAGGAATATGATGAAGACATCTAACATCAAGCATGAGTGTATCCAGCAATATGAAGCATAAATTTGTCCATCCAAAACATGCAAATTCTGATTACAAGTTCATTCAGTTCTGCTGCTACAAAATCAGACCTAATACTTCACCACAAAAACGGGCTCTAAACATGCCCAACAATGTACAGTAGTTTGCTGATATGAAGAAACCCTAGTTACAAGCCAAACTATGCAAGAAAATGCTGATCTACACTAACTCTACCTGGGCGAATTACTCCAGCTATCAAAGAATGCAAAGATGAAGGCAAATATATGATGAAATGCCTCCAAAACCCTATCACAAAGGTGCGCCCTTCTGGTCTGTAGGTGAGGGTTTGCAACCCTTGAAACTTGTCAAAAACTTACAATCTTGCCAAATTCGCCCCTCCAAAACAAGGTGCACCAATAGCAACTTAGGCGCTCCACACTAGGGTGAGACCCTAGGTCAAATTAGCATCAAATCTGCCCTCCAAAGTTGCTGATAACTAATCTGAAAATCTGAGCATGAAAATCCACATCAAAATCCATTGAAGTGCAAGTGAACCTCTGTCCTGAAGTCCTCCATTGAAGAGCTAGGTTTTTGTCCAACTCCTCTACTATTCACAAGGGTTTTCGTCCTTGGAATGACTGTAATAATTGCTGATTAGAAAAGAAGAATAATCCACGATGATATCAAAACCTCCAAATGTACCTTGTATATATAGTAATCAACCCTTATAACTCCCACTTGGCCGACCCAACTTGGGTGCCAACTTCTCCCTCCAAATTTGCTTTTTATTTTCTTTTACTTTTTCAATTGGGTGCTGGAAAAACCCCAATCCAAATTATTTAATTTTAATTTATTTTCGCCTTATATCTCCCAAAAAGGGGTCACCCAAGGCCATTAATATATATTAAAATATCTTAGGTGCTAAACATCAAATTTAAATATTATTTCACTTCTTCCCCTTGAGCTCCAAAATCAAAAATAATAAAATATTATTGTTTTTCTTATTTCTCCTTGCTCGATTTTAAAAGGGACATTACAATCCTCCCTTTCTGAAATTGCTTGTCCTCAAGCAATGACAAACATACCCCCACCTGGATCCCATATCATCACACTACCACATTCACCAAAATTGAGGAGATAGATGTACCTCAAGGAACTATCAACATCAACCAACTCTCCAACTTCGAAGGACTCCCCATGAATGTGCAATAGGCCCCACATAGGTACATAGAAGAACATATCCGCCCCTCCTATGTTGCTGATATCAATCAGAACAACAACCTTCCAATTGAAAATTAGACCCAAGTGAGTGCAGATATCTTTGCCAATGTCATATGATGATAGAGTATCATCCATACGCCATTCCCCCATGATGAAGAGGTGATCCAAACCTCTCCAAAACGCCCAAACAGCTACTGTCCTCCAAGTAGCTTGCTGGATTTCCATGTGCAATAAGGGAAAACAATCTTCTCTTAGTTGAAAATGGAGTGGATCCTCATGAACTAGGGCAGGAAGGCCAAGATCTTCATGCTTTCTTCCAATCCCTATGACATAGTCCAACTGGAACACAAGCATTAGTAACTCAAAACCAAACATTATAGCAATACCTCCATACCTTGTGTCAAAGTGCAGTTTCATCTCTCAAGTATGCCCAATAAAGGCAAGTGTCTCCATAGCATGCATCATAAATTCCTGAAGTAGAGCAGCTACATACTCTACTAGAGAGTCATCAACATGATGCGACTCATCACAAGCAAACTCTTCAAGTGCTCCATGAATGATCAAAGACCAAACCAAATCTGCATTATCCATATCTCCATCTACATGTGAAGGCATAATACTATTGGCTGATCCAAAAAGTGTATGGTCCATAATGCCATCCAAGTCTATGGTGTGACCCTACAAATGGCTCTCCAAAAGAGGTGACACCAAATCCTCATAGAGCAAGCTATGTGAACAAACAAAGAATTTTGAATCATACCTTAAATCTGATTGCTCCACTTGCTTGGCCACCATACAAGGCTCATTCCTCATATGCCACATATTTTGAATCTTCTTTGCCTTTCTCATGACATGCCGAACTAACTTGGTCCTCTCGTGTCCTGGACACACAAATAAGACCTCATGTTTGTCTCCCAAATGAGTGCTAACAATAGAAGAAATCTTCTTACTATAATCCTCATAAGTAGGAGCAGCCAACTCAAGATTATGCAAAACCCAAAGCCTACTGTTCCAAATCAGAAAATTAGAACAGTTATCTTACCTTTCCATAGTATCTTCATTCGAATTTGCATTCATGATGTGTGCCATAAGTCCCAAAAGTAGGGCAGCCAACATCTTTGCTCTCCTACCTCTTTGCAACCACCCATCACACGTCTTGTGTCTTCTTCACATCTTCCATAGTATGGTATGCAAAATCAGAACCTTTCTGCTTTGAACCCACAATACAT
>VDFB02115924.1:0-25395 GCA_007258455.2 Sequoia sempervirens
AATGAGTCATCAAAGGAGAGAATCCTACAAAAGGATTTTATAACATGTAAGGCATGTGTGACAAGAAAATGTCAAGGCTGATTTGATGTAAGTTTGGTGAACAACATAGGAAAATATGTGAGAGCAACTCTGGTTGATTCTCTTTATAAACATTGTCCAAAGAAAGAGTCCATGTTTTTTAATTTATAACCATGAATTGGAAAAGCGGGGGTACAATGTCTTGATAGAATGCCTTGAAGAGACCACAATAATGTTAAAAACCCCTATCCTCATCTTCTTCATCTTTAGATCCATTTTCACTCAAGTAGGTCCATGATTATAGCCGAAGGTTTTAAGCTCTAGTATGATGTTGAGGAAAGACATGGTTGAAAATTTGGTTAAGAGTTGTCATCCACCTAGTGGGAATGGATAGCATGAAGAAGGTTCTCATCAGAAATTAAATTTTTATTTAGTCTACATGTGGTTAAATCTAGAATAAGAGGCATTGGTGTTGGCTAGACCATGGTTGCCAAGCTCATGTATAATGAAGTTATGATGATTTTGTTGCTACTTTCATTGTATTTGTTATCCAAGCAACTGATGTGGACACTATTAGGACTACTAAGCATGATGCGGAGTGCATTTATGATAGCTCCTTGGCCCTTAACACTCTAGTTTGGGTTATAGATCCAACAAGGATGAAACCCATGGTAATTATAAAAAGTAGAAAGAAGTGGACACCTTAAGATGTCCTCTATTATATAAAAATTGGACAAATATAAAATACATTAATTAAAGTTATATATATATAAAGTTGATTGAAAAGATATATATAAAACAACCGGTTTGATTACACAAGCTGAAATGCCATCTAGTTTGATTTTCCAACAGGAAAGAAGAGATTTTTCCACAAGCATAAACTTTGATGAATGACGTTTTATTCTCAATTTTGAAACATAATTGCCCAATGCAGGAACTCTATTCTATTCCGCCACTTTACTTTCTTTCTTATCACATCATTATGATTGAAATCTGTCTTTCCAATAACTGACTTTTACTCTTTCATAACCTTACTACTATCTTAAAATCTTCTTTTCCTCTCCATTAATTACATCCGAATGTTTCTTTAATGGTCTAAGTTCCCCGTTCATGGAGCCTTCGTAAGCAGATAGGAGATAATAATGACTCAACTCAGTAATAATTCGATGTGTTTCCTTTGGGACTCTGACATGTTCATGCCTCTTTTTTAAAGGAAAGAATAGGGTGGGTAGCCAACATTGTCACATCTGATCATTGCTTCAAAATACCAAAAGAGAGATGGCGTTTGAAGGAAAAGTGACTGATGGGCATAATTTTTTTGCAATGCTCAGATACCAATCGGCTTCCCTTAACCAGATTGGGGGAATAATTAATTAATGGACATGAAAGAGCATGAGCCAACACGAACGTTAATATGTAGTTTGTAATGAGGTTGAAGTCTGACAATATGCTACATCAAGCTGGAGCTACGCGGGGGTTTAGAGTAGGTGTTGGACCACATTGAGGTGGTAGCTAGTACCAAAATTCTTGATGTCGCCGTGCCAATGGGTTCCACGAAGCTATAGATTATAGATTTAATAGCTTAGCCACAAAGGTGAAAAGGATTTTACTACACTTATAACATGGGTTGGCTTCAGTTCAATTGTATCTACTTGGCTCTTTGAATCATTGACCTCTAGCTATCAAGTATTTAGTGGCTATCAATCAGTCTATTGGTTGTATCTTATTCTCTAAGTTGTGTGCATGTGTAATTGAGATGTTAAGGAAGTGTTGTGAGTACATGGAGCTATATTTATGTTGCAACATTTGGAGATGAGTTTGAGGCCATCGGAAGTAAATTGAAAACTCTAACCCTGAAATTTTATTATAATCAATATAGTAATTTATTTTTTTATAAAGGAAAAAACAGGTTTTACAGGGACCCAAAACCACAAAGTTTACAATCAATCTATGAAATGTAATCAATCTCATAATCTAGTAATCTAGTAATTTAGTTAATCTTACATTTTAAAATGAAATGTAATAAATTGATTTTGACCTTGAGCTAATTTACCTATCTATGAGTGACTTTTTTTTAATTCGGTTGCTCATCTATCAATAATCTAATCTAATAAAGATGCATCCTACTATTGGGCAAGTGCATCCTAATAATCCCCAAGCCCATAATTAGAAAGAGACCCACAATTTTGAAATAAGTGAGGTGAATATCAAGACTTCAAAGACTCACCCAAATCACCCTATGCTAGAGGTATAGTGTGTTGTAAAACATTTTGAGTAAGTGACCTAATGGACTATAACTCTCAACCTCAATTCCCTCTTTCAAAACCAAAGGGATAGTGACATGCTCAATCTCTCACCTAGTGAGGGGTTTTGATGCCTAGTTTTGGGAACATTGTTCCCCCACTCTATCCTGTGCAAAACCCCCACCTTTACTCTCAAACTCTTGCATGTAAAAGTAACAAGGGATCTCATTGAGGACATACTCACAATAAAGTTTCTTTTAAAAGTTCAAAAGCACCTAATTTTTATTGCATGGGGGATGTTCAAACCCATCCACCAAATATTCAAAAAATTATCCCTTAACGCTTCATGATGGGACTAATGGATAGGGAGCCTCCTCCAACTACTGTGTATTGGTTTATTTGTTTGTGGGTTAGTGAACAATGCATACAAGTCATATTTCAATACTTATTTTATTTTATTTGTTAGTAGGATAAATTTTCAAAATAATATTTGTCTTGATTGTTCCCTCTTTCTTTACCAAGTGTTAATTTGGTCACTCATGGAATCTATGTGAGAGATGATAGATTCTAGTCATGTGGCTAGGGTAAATCAATGGAAGGTTTTTGTTGATGGATCTCTCAATTTTTTAATTATTCTCTCAAGATCTCTCTTCTTATTTTCTATTTGTGATAACATGTTTTCTTGTGTCCTAGGAGGATATTGAAAAATTATTGGAGGGGTTTATATTGGATTTTAGTTGCTAGATTTTTCATGAATTGGGGAATGAGAGTTGTCAACAACTATTGATGGATTTTGAATTCCTATAAATTAAACAAAATTTAGTCAAAACTATTTCTATCTAACTATTTAAAAAAAAAAATTACACTAAAAGTGAAGAAAACTTTCTTCCTCAACCTCAGTGATATCGTGGCAACATTTTTGTGGTGATTTGACATCAAATTAGCGATGAAATGATTTAACAAACATAAGCGGGCTCATCCAAGGTTTCAAACTACTATTTCATAGGTTAGGGACAAATTTTAAATGAGATCTACCTCTTTATGTTTTCCTTTTAATGTAAAGAAAAACATAAGCATATTATAATGCACTCACGTTATGACTTAGATAGGCCAAAAAGTGGCATGGTCACTTTTTAGTCCCCCATCTTTCTACATATACCCTTTCATGGATCTATATTAATCTTGATGGCCTCTTAATGTTTTATTTTGTGTAAGTTATCTTATTTGCTAAAGCTTATAGGGTTTTCCAAGAAAATATGATGCTTGCTCGAAGAAAAATGCTCTACAATAGTAGAATTTTGAATGTGGTCATGCCTAATATTTACACTTTGTTCCTTAAATTTTTTATTGAATGATCAACATGTTTCTCTGATATAGAAGGTTCCGCAAGAAATTATATAATAATTGAAAATTTTCATTTAATTATGTACTGTTAATTTTTATTCTCAATCTATTGTTTTATTTATTTTATATTTTCATTTTTCCATGTGTTGCTTTATATCTATATCTATGTATATATATATGTGTGTATGTATATATATTTGTGTGTATGTATATGTATGTATATATGTATGTATGTATATAAATATGTATGCATGCATGCATGTATGTATGTATGTATATGTATGTATGTATGTATGTATGTATGCATGTATGTATGTATGAAAGTAAGTGTGTGTGTGTGTGTATATATATAATTTCCTTATTAATATATAGTTATACACATATTTTATTTAAATTTTACATTTTAATAATTTTCTTTCAATTTATCTTTTGTTTCTATTTGCATTTTTTTCTTTTTTTTATTAATTATTTATGATTTTTTCTTTTTACTGACTCTTCCCTATCTATTTTTTTCTATTTATAATAGTCCATCTTTGAAATTTTCTATTTCACATTCTTTCTTTTAGAATTGAATTTCTTGAAGATATATCTACCATAATTTGATCTAAAATGTCATAAAAAATTAATAAAATTACATTCAATTTTTCCATAAGTCATTCTATCTAAAAAAAACTATGGACTACAAACTATTAATGTTTTAGATCGTGCTCATAATACAACCAAAAATGTTGAGAGTTTCCTTCAAAAGTATAGACATGATATGATGGAGTAGTTTTGGTTGAAAAGTATAACAAGGCATATAAAGAAATTCTGATACATTTACAAATAGACATTTAAATGTTTATATGGTGTAATTCTTGTCTTTGATTCTAAGACCTCTTAGAGTTTTCTTGAGACAAATTTTGTTAATAATTTATAATTACCCTTTTATCTAATTGACATGCATCATCAATTTTCTTCTACCCATAGAATACCCAACAACCCATGTGTTTAACATTATGCAAAACTATATTCACCAAAATAAAAAACTCTCTAAATTATGTAAATATAATTTTTATAAGAATATTGTTGCAAGTTTGAAGGTGTTTTCATTGATGTCAATTATATGTCAAGGAAATTGAAAAAAATGTGAAAAAGAGGAAAATAGGTTGTTGTAGGTTGTGTGCATGTGTAATTGAGATGTTCAAGAAGTGTTGTGAGTGCATGGAGCTATATTTATGTTGTAGCATTTGGAGATGAGTTTGAGGCTATTAGAAGCAAATTGAAAACTCTAACCCTAAAATTTTATTATAATCAATCTAGTAATTTAGTTAATCTTACATTTTAAAATGAAATGTAATAAATTGATTTTCACCTTGAGCTAATTTACCTATCTATGAGTGACCTACTTTTAATTTAGTTGCTCATATATCAATAATATAATCTAATAAAGATGCATCCTGTTATTGGGCAAGTGCATCATAATAATCCCCAAACCCATAATTAGAAAGAGTCACAAAATTTTGAAATAAATAAGGTGAATATAAAGACTTCAAATACTCACCCAAATCACCCTATGCTAGAGGTATAGTGTGTTCTAAAACAATTTGAGTAAGTGAGCTAACAAAATATATGGTCTCAACCTCAATGCCCTATGTCAAAACCAAAGGGATAGTGACATGATCAATCTCTCACCTAGTGAGGGGTTTTGATGCCTAGTTTTGGGAACATTGTTCCCCTACTCTATCCTATGTGAAACCCCCACCTTTACTCTCAAACTCTTGCATGTAAAATTAATAAGGGATCTAATTAAGGGCATACTCACAACAAAGTTTCTTTTAAAATTTCTACATGACCTCATTTTTATTGCATGGAGGATGTTCAAACCCATCCACCAAATATTCAAAAAATTATCCCTTAACCCTTCATGATGGGACTAATGGATAGGGAACCTCCTCCAACTATTGTACATTGGTGTATTTGTTTGTGGGTTAGTGAACAATGCACACAAGTCATATTTCAATACATTCTATTTTATTTGTTAGTAGGATAAATTTTCAAAATAATATTATCTTGATTGTTCCCTCTTTCTTTACCAAGTGTTAATTTGGTCACTCATGGAATCTATGTAAGAGATGATATATTCTAGTCATGTGGCTAGGGTAAATCAATGGAAGGTTTTTGTTGAGGGATCTCTCAAATTTTTAATTATTACCTCAAGTTCTCTCTCCTTGTTTTCTATTTGTGATAATATGTTTTCTTGTGTCCTAGGAGGATATCGAAGAAGAATTATTGGAGGGGTTTATATTAGATTTTAGTTGCTAGATTTTTAATGAATTGGGGAATCAGGGTTTTCATCAACTATTGGGGGATTTTGAATTCCTATAAATTAAACAAAAATTTAGTCAAAACTATTTCTATCTAATTATTTAATATAAAATTTACACTAAAATTGAAGAAAATTTACCTCCTCGACCTTGATGATATCGTGGAAACATTTTTGTGGTGATTTGATAACAAATTAGTGATGAAATGATAATTTAACAAAGATAAGCTGGCTCATCCAAGATTTCAAACTACTATTCCATAGGTTAGAGACAAATTTTAAATGAGATCTGCCTCTTTATGTTTTCCTTTTAATGTAAAGAAAAACATAAGTGCATTGTAATGCACTCATGTTATGACTTAGATGTGCCAAAAAGTGGCGTGGTCACTTTTTAGTCCCCCATCTTTCTACATATACCCTTTGATGGATCTATATCTGTGTTGCTCTATATTTGTGTATGTGTGTGTGTTTCTCTAATATAGAAGGTTCCACAAGAAATTAAATAATAATTGAAATATTCTCAATTTATTGTTTTATTTATTTTATATTTTCATTCTTTCATGTGTTGCTCTGTGTGTGTGTGTTTCTTATTAATATATAGTTATACATATATTTTATTTAAATTTTTCATTTTAATATTTTCTTTCAATCTATCTTTTGTTTCTATTTGTCTTTTTATTTTTTCTTTATTTTTAATTCATTATTTATGATTTTTTTCTTTTTATTGACTCTTCCCTCTCTATTTTTTTCTATTTATAATAGTCTATCTTTGGAATTTTCTATTTCACATTCTTTCTTTTAGAATTGAATTTCTTAAAGATATATCTACCATAATGTGATCTAAAATGTCAAAAAATAATAATAAATTTACATGTAAATTTCCCATAAGCCATTCTATCTTAAAAAAACTATGGGCTACAATGTATTAACGATTTAGATCGTGCACATAATACAACCAAAAATGTTGGGAATTTCCTTCAAAAGTATAGACATGGAGTAGTTTTGGTTTAAAAATATAATAAAGCATATAAAGGAACTCTCATACATTTACAAATAGTATTTAAATGTTTATATGGTATAAGTCTTCTCTTTTGTTTCTAAAACCTCTTAGAGTTTTCTTGAGACAAATTTTGTTAATAATTTATAATTACCCTTTTATCTAATTGATATGCATCATCAATTTTCTTCTACCCATAGGATACCCAACAACCCGGAAAACTATATTCACCAAAATCAAAAAAATTGGTAAGTTTATTTAAACTATTAAAGTAACTCATAAATTTTTTATAAGTTTCCAATATTTATCTTCATAAAGTTTAAGAAAGCTTCATTTAAACACATGTACTTGACCCTAAAACCATAATTTTTAATAGAAGAGATTCATTCTACTCCATTGTTAATGAAAATGACTCAAATCTCCAATAAAACTACAATTTATATTTCTAATCACTTTCCATGATCATAAGTGAAGAGATAAAATCAAAAGATCGAAAGAAATATAAGAGAACACTACCAGATTATAATATATAATACTATATAGTATTAAAATTGTTTATAATTCCAAAATTAGAAGTCTACAACACATTATTAGTGCCCATGAAAATGCAACACATTCATTTCTGGTCTTCCTTATCTCCTCCTTTGCCCTCATCTTGAAAGAGTACTGTTTTTAAGGATGTGGGGCTTCAATTGGAGGGACATATTTCTTTCCCTCAAGTTTGAGGCTCCTCGACAACCACTGACTAATATCATGATTTTTAGTGTGTTTGACAAACAGCATAGCGGAGGGAAGCAAATGCCAGGGTGTTCTCTTTTCGGCTACTTCAAAACAGAAGAGGTAATTCATGCGCTCATGGAGGGGCTGACTTCTCTGATTGTATATAACCTCCATCACCTAAAAATAGCGGATGTAAGAGCAGCAAATGGGATCATTATCATTGATATATATGTTATGGATCCAATCGCTAACCCCAATGAAATCATTATATAACCCACGCAATATCTCATCATCTATCATTATATAATCCAACACATTGGGCGCAACAAAACCATGGGAACGCCAAAAATCACGCACAGCTTGCTAAACCTTTTCCGACCATCTCAAAGAATTTCACCTCGGGAAGTCTTGGGGAAAGAAAGGGAGGATTGGTGCAGATCAAGGCCCCTGAGTCTTATCAGACAGAGAGGCAATGCAGCAGAAAGAAAGAAACAGAAATACTTCAAAAATTCAAACAAACTTTTTATTGAAGAAAAGACCATTACATTCAACTGTAATTTCAAAATGTTAAGACACACTCTAGAATCCCTACACCTCCTACTCTCTGTCACCAAGATCACACACTACCTCTCCCAATACGTAGCTTCCTCTGCCCTCAGGGTTTACTGTCCCAAAACAAACTTTATTTCCCCCCCTAAAAAAAATAAAGACCCCTGTTCCTTTCTACCTATCTGGTCATGCACCCACGCAGCCTCCTAAAAGACATATCTGCAGACATTAATTTTCTGTCCTCCCTTACTGGGGTGCGTAGCCTTATTTAGCTTCCATTAGCTGCCACCATTCATTGCCACAGTGCCGTTACAAATCAGGAACAGTCTAAAATAAGGAAAAGTAACTTCCTCCTGCAAAGGAAAACACCAAACAGAAACCGAAATCCAAAATTAGACCAAATTTAAAATTTGGATGATGTGGATAACACGTATGCCCGGATGCTCCGGCATCAAACACCGAGGGTATGGAAAATGTTTCATGGGCGTAGAGCTCATGGACATTTCTGCAATGATGGAACCGTAATCCCGAATTTCTCCAATTCTGAAGCACTAACCCAAGAAGCCTCATCAGCTGCACGATTCTTCCAACGCACTAGATACTCCCAATATTCCTTTCTTCTTGTCTTCTTCGCTATGCGTGAATCAATAATCTGCTCAATGTCTTCAAATTTCTTCTCTGGCAATTGATGTGCCCATTTCGATGCATCCGGCAAATCTGGAAGTAAATCTTGTTGTCCACTTGATTCATCTTCATGGTACTTATACAAATCTGCTACATTGAATATTGGTGAAATATCTACTCCGACTGGAAGTTCAATCTCATAAGCATTTGATGAAATCTTTCGTACAACCTTGCACGGGCCAATCTTCTTGCTTTTCAGCTTGTTGTAGGTCCCTTGTGGGAACCTTTCTTTTCGCAAATGTGCCATTACTAGCTCCCCAACTTCAAATTCCTGCACTCTTCTGTGTTTATCAGCATTCTCCTTATATTTCATGGCACTCTTTTCTAAAGCCTCTTTCACTTCTTTGTGCAAATCATGAATATACTCAGCAAAGTCTTCTGCTACAGCACTTTTTCTACTCAAATCAGCACTATCCCTCAACTCATCAACTACCCTTGGGCTGTACCCATACACAACTTGGAATGGGCTCTTTCCCACACTTCGGTTGATAGAGTTATTGTATGCAAATTCTGCTTGTGCCAAAATCAAATCCCACTGAGTTGGTTTATCTCCAACCAAACATCTCAGTAAATTACCCAAGCTTCGGTTCACAACTTCAGTTTGACCATCAGTTTGAGGATGGTAAGCTGAACTAAATCCCAACTGTGTTCCCATCTTCTTCCACAACGTACGCCAAAAATGGCCAACAAATTTTGTATCCCGATCTGAAATAATACTTTTTGGCAAGCCATGCAACCGAACTATCTCCTTGAAGAACAATGAAGCTATATGGGAAGCATCACTACACTTTTGACATGGTATAAAGTGAGCCATTTTTGAAAATCTATCCACTACAACAAAAATAGAATCTTTACCTCTTTGTGTTCGTGGCAGCCCCAAAACAAAATCCATGCTGATGCATTCCCATGGTCTCTCCGGTATTGGTAATGGTTGGTATAACCCGGTGTTTTGCTTTACTCCCTTGGCATATTGGCATATTTGACAACCTTGCACCATTCTTTTTACATCTGCATTCATTTCGGGCCAATAGTAACTTTCACTCAGTTGTGCTAGTGTCTTGTCTACTCCAAAATGTCCGCCTAATCCTCCACTATGTTTCTCCTTCAATATGTTCTCTCTCATCGAACCTCGTGGTATGCATAATCTTTTTCCCTTGAACAATAAATTCTCTTGTATGAAATACTCCAACCATGGAGTTCTATCCATCCCCACTGGATTCTTACACACTGCCCATGCTTCCTTAAAATCTGCATCTTCTTCATACATCTTCCCCATGTGATCAAACCCAACAACACTAACTCTTAACTCATTCAACAATAAACACCTTCTACTTAATGCATCTGCAACTCTATTTGATTTTCCACTTCTATGTTTCAAAACAAAAGAGAAATTTTGAAGAAACTCAACCCATTTCATATGTCGTTGGCTCAACTTACCCTGACTATTAATGAATTGCAATGCACGGTGATCGGTGTACAACACGAACTCCTTTGGTAACAAGTAATGCCTCCACTTCTTGAGTGCTTGCACAATTGCGTAGAACTCTTGATCATACACGGAGTATTTCCTTTTTGCCTCATTGAGCTTCTCACTGAAGTAAGCTATGGGTCTTCCTTCTTGACTTAGAACTCCCCCTATCGCTGTCCCACTTGCATCACAATCAACTTGAAACACTTTTTCAAAATCAGGAAGTGCCAATACAGGCTGCTCTGTCACCTTCTCTTTCAAGATGTTGAAACCTTTTTCAGCTGCTGCTGTCCAAACAAATACTCTTTTATCTCCCCTCATTGTCTCGGTGATTGGTGCACATATCCTGCTGAAATTTCTAATAAACTTCCTATAGAAGCTTGCCAAACCGTGAAAACTCCTTGCTTCAAACTTACTCTTTGGGGAAGGCCAATCTACTATGGCCTTCACTTTTTCCGGGTCCATTTTTAGACCATTGCTAGAAATAACAAAGCCTAAATAAACCAACTCTTCTTTCATAAAACTACACTTCTTCAAGTTCACCATCAATTTTTCTTCTTTCAGCCTTTGTAGGACAGCTCTAACATGTTGCAAATGTTCTTCTTTAGTCTTACTAAATATCAAGATATCATCAAGATATACTATCACAAACTTACCAAGATATAGCTTCAAAACTTCATTCATCAACCTCATGAAGGTGCTTGGAGCATTGGTCAATCCAAATGGCATCACCAACCATTCGTACAATCCATCTTTGGTCTTGAATGCGGTCTTCCATTCATCTCCTTCTCTTATCCTTATTTGATAATATCCACTTTTCAAATCGATCTTAGTGAAGTATCTAGCTCCAGCCAAGCAATCCATAAGATCATCCATTCGCGGCAATGGAAACCGGTATTTGATGGTTATCTTATTTATTGCTCTTGAGTCGGTACACATTCGCCAATCTCCATCTTTCTTTGGTGCCAACACCGCTGGAACCGCACATGGACTCAAACTTTCTCTAATCAACCCCTTGCCAAGCAACTCTTGCACTTGTTTGTTTATCTCCTCATTCTCCTTTGGTGACATTCTATAAGGTGCCTTGTTTGGCAAACTCGCACCAGGAATCAAATCCATACAATGACTGATGCTTCTCATTGGTGGTAACCCATCAGGCAACTCCTTCATCAAGATTTCAGCATATTCTCCCAATATTTCTTGGATTTCCTTTGGTTTTTCATCTTCCTCTTTCGCTGTCCCAACTGTAACTGATTTAGGGATGATAGCAAAACAAACTTTCTCCTTCTTGAAGTCTCTCAAGAATTGCTTTCCGGAGACCAAACATACTTTTGATTTATCTTCACTCTCTTCATTTTTCTTCATTGGATTTAAGAGATACTCGCATCCACCTTTCTTGATTGTGTATGTGTTCAACTGGCCATTATGAACAGCTTGTCTATCAAATTGCCACGGTCTTCCCAAAAGAATATGACATGCATCCATTGGCATTATGTCACACATGACTTCATCTTTATAATTCCCAATCTGAAAACTCACCAAACACTGTTCATTTACCAACAACTGATGCTCCTTCTGCAACCACGAGACTCTATATGGGCTGGGATGTTTAGTTCTTTTCAATTTCAGCTTACTCACCATTTCTTCAGACACAATATTATCAGTACTACCACTGTCTACAATGACTTTGCAGCATTTACCACTCACCTTGCATCTCGTTCGAAACAAATTTCGCCTTTGGATTGGTTCTAGCTTCTCCTTTTCGGGATTCAACAAAACTCTTCGCAACATCAGTGATTCCCCATCCTCAGGGTCTTCTCCATACCTTGGTGGATCCTCCATTTCATTTTCAGCTTCTACTACATGCACTCTTGCCTCCTTTCCTTTTCCTCCATCATATTGGATTTGTGGACATTCAAATGCTCGATGTCCCATTTCACCACATTGGTAACAAGTACCACTGAAACTCCTTCCTGTACCTCTTCCAAATGATCCCCTTCCACGGGAATAGACTTCTCTTCCTCTAGGGAAATCTCCTCTTCCCCTTCCTTCTTGCATACTCGCACTTGAAGTGCCCGTTTCCTCTTGTTTGCTTGTGGAACCTCTACCACTACTTGACTGTCCTTTTCCGTGTGAAAATCTGCCTCTACCCCGAGAGTTACTTTGTTGCTTCCTATTGAGCTTCTCTTCCGCCTTCAAAGCAAACTGATATGCTTCTTCCACACTATGCACATTAACCATGCTTATCTCATCTTGGATGGACATGCGCAATCCATTCAAATATCGGGAAACTTGCTCAGCATCCTCTTCAACATGACCAGCTCTTATGCTTAGCCGATAAAATTCCTCAGTGTATTCCTCCACACTGCCCTCCTTTTGCTTCAAATTTTGCAACTTTCTGAACAGATTGATTTCGTAGTTTTGCGGCAAGAATTTGGATTTAAGCTTTGTTACCATCCGATCCCATGATCGAATTTTGTCTTTCCCTCTTCGTTGTCTATCCGTTTGCACATGATCCCACCATAAAGATGCGTGGCCCTTCAACTTGGTGCGGGCAAACTTAACTTTCTGCTCCTCTTCAATGTTCTCAAACTCAAAATATTTATCCATTTCGCTGATCCAATCTAGCAATTCTTCAGTGTTCAATCCCCCTTTGTAAGTTGGAAGATCAATCCGGGGCTTAGAACTCACCTTGGTGATGGCTCTGATGAATCTTTCCTCTCCGTGATCCAATCTAGGCTGCTGTACTTCTTCACCTCCCTCAATGACTTGTTCTTCTTCACTGTCACTAATGTCCTCCACACGGACTCCTCTTCTTTGAGCCATTTCCATGGCGTCCATTCGTGCAATAAGACCTTTAACTGCCTCTGCAAGCTCAGTCTCCACACCTCTGGTTCTTCTTCCTCTTCGACCCCATCCTCTTTGGGCCATGATGCCTGTAGGTCTCCTCCTTAGCTCAATGAATGTGGCTCTGATACCACTTGATGCAGATCAAGGCCCCTGAGTCTTATCAGACAGAGAGGCAATGCAGCAGAAAGAAAGAAACAGAAATACTTCAAAAATTCAAACAAACTTTTTATTGAAGAAAAGACCATTACATTCAACTGTAATTTCAAAATGTTAAGACACACTCTAGAATCCCTACACCTCCTACTCTCTGTCACCAAGATCACACACTACCTCTCCCAATACGTAGCTTCCTCTGCCCTCAGGGTTTACTGTCCCAAAACAAACTTTATTTCCCCCCCTAAAAAAAATAAAGACCCCTGTTCCTTTCTACCTATCTGGTCATGCACCCACGCAGCCTCCTAAAAGACATATCTGCAGACATTAATTTTCTGTCCTCCCTTACTGGGGTGCGTAGCCTTATTTAGCTTCCATTAGCTGCCACCATTCATTGCCACAGTGCCGTTACAAATCAGGAACAGTCTAAAATAAGGAAAAGTAACTTCCTCCTGCAAAGGAAAACACCAAACAGAAACCGAAATCCAAAATTAGACCAAATTTAAAATTTGGATGATGTGGATAACACGTATGCCCGGATGCTCCGGCATCAAGGATTGAAGAGATGTGCTTCAATTTTAGCTCTGTCTTCTTTTTTCATTTTTCTTGCAACGGCCATTGCAATGGCGGCTCCCACCAAATGGCCTGCAATCCAGATGTTATGAGGTCCGGGGATGTCAATAATGCGTTGCAAGTATTGTAAGCCGATATCCACTCTACTAATTGAATCAAGGCGTGCAGTGATTGCTTTCCAAATGTGATCATTTTCCTTTCTCAGAATACAATTTCCTTCAGAAAATGAACCGCTGAAGGCAACAACTTCCGAGGGGAACTGAAGCTCCTCTGCATCTAGTCCACCTCTTTCGCTTTCACCTATCCACTTGAAAACGGCCCCAAATATTACCTCTTTACCTTCTATTTCTTCTGTTATTTTTTCAGATATCTCAAACTTAAGTGATTTGTACCGTTCCTTGACCATCGCTTCCTTTTCCTTGCTCTTTTGGAGTTGGTATACAACTTCCACCAGCCAAGCGGCGATGCATCTCCTGTCGTTGGGATCTCTCCTGCCATTTACCCATTACACAAGAATCATTGGCGATGTATCAAATCGATTTGAATGAAGTTAATGTACTGCCATTCATTGCAATACAATATTTAAATAGTTATTTATTGAAAAATAATGTACAACCATAGAATTGGAAACACGGATTGAAATCATGATTAAAACACGTAGAAATAAGAAATTGATATGGTGATTGACACCCTAATAACATTAGGAAACTAACAACATCCAGAGTATACTCTTATTAGCCATGGAAAAATTAGTAACCACTTACAACTTAATGAGAGCATATATATCCTTTTCTAAAGTGAGCCAAAACATAGTAGGATGATGAATCGAAAACAATTAATGATTCTTCCAACAGTACACACAATCTAACTTTTCACTTAAACCTTCAAATATTGAGTTCAAGAAATAAAATTTTGTTTGAGGAAAAGCACAATCCGCAAAAAAATGAATCTATTTGTAAAATTGCAAAAGTAATATTATTTGTAACTTGTAAAAACATGTGAATGAAAAACAATCCCACAAGAAAATTAAGAGAAAATATAATCACAGGTCATATTTTCCATCAAATCAAATTAAATTTCTTTTAATCCCTAGCTTTGGCAAAGACCCCTATAGCCAACAAACCCATCAATAAGGACATGTGCTTACGAAAATAATGAAAAGTATATTTGCATGCCCCCTACTAAATTATGAATAAAGTACCTTTATTACATATTAATATGTAAATTAAGGTGGAATATATATATCCCTACCTAATGTTTTTGTTCATTTACAAAATAGAAATAAAGAAAAGACATATGGCAAATTTATAGAAAATATTTACAAAGTCAAAATAATGGATATCAAACTCAGAGAATGGGGCATGAGTAGTAGATTGATTAACAATCAATTAATACTTGTCATCTACTGATCAATGGTTCCAATTCTACACTTCTAATTTCTCTTCCTCACTCTAAAAGGAATTTAACAAGAAGATAAAGTTTATAACGATTGTTAAACAAAATAAAATCTAATGTGCTACAACATTATTGGATGAAGAAAAGATAATGCTAGATACTAGAATTGAACTCCTAACTTAAATAAATAATAATAAAATATAAAACAAATTTTCCTATATAACAAACAACCTTTATTTATAATGTCTCAAAACAAGAGGCATTTTAGGAGATCAACCTTTATGGAGTACTAAGAAATCAAGGAGAGGGTTTGAACACATTCAAAAAAATTATATGTATGAGCTTCCCCACAATTGCTTAGTTTCCATATGATACAAATTAAAGTCCCCCTCAATAGTAATTTTTAATGCCCCCATAACATGAATTGGAGGGGCGCTCACATGTGGGGCCCTTATTATGTGGCAAATAATATTAAATATTATATAGTGCGCTCCCCATCCTTATATAAAATTTACATGGCATCCAAAAAAAAATTCAATAAATCCCTTTCTGTTAGGGTTACTAATTTTAGTGAGATCACCACTTGATAAAATTAACTTTCATACAATTTTCGGAAGTTCTTTCATATTTATTTTTGCACAACATAACTCATTTTTTTTATATAGGTGGGCCCATCAAATTGAAGTGCAATGCTATTTGAAACTATGAACATATATGTTAGATTGAAATATCATATGAAAATAGCATAACACGCTCAAGGTCTACATAAGTTATTGAATTTGTAAGACATGGTCAACTCAAATATTTTGTTGATATTATTAGAATTGATGGCATCACCCAACTACAATTGATACACAAGCCCATTTCTATACTAAGCTTTAGACAACATAACTAGCATGAATCCTAAAAAGGGAAAAAAATATATAAAATTGTAAACAAGAATAACTTGCAACAAAATAGAAATAAAATTTTCTTTGCTACAAGTGAACATATAGTACCAAATCATAGTTGTTGCAAGTGATCCAAAATAATAGAGCATTCCTATCAATTTTTCCAAGAAAAAGTAATAGAAAATGTTCACTTCAACCTATCTAAGTGAATCACAAATACAAATTGAAATGCATCAATCCATATTTTTTAATTAAAAGAAACACATGCTAATTATTATATCATTTATATGTTAATTATTATAATGCTATAATCAAAGTGGATCTAAAACATTAAATAAGATATAAATATATAATTTATACTATTAAAAAATATATTAGTTAATCTTTTAAAATTATATAATTGATACTTTAATAAATAGTTTAAATTAAAAAATAACCTTGCTAAAAATTTCTTTTTTAAACATTCATAACTTTTAAATTATATTTAAATTTATCATTTTATTTTTAATCATATATGTATTAAAATAAAAAGGTACAAACTAAAGAGTTTAATTGGCATTATTAAACTTCATTTCAATTAAAAAAACTAAATTTAGGTGTGAAAATTTTCTACACACATTTCCACATGAAAAAAGCTTTCACTCTATCAAAGAAAATGAAACATTGAAAATGTAAACTCTAATTAACATTTTAAAGAGGTATCTTAAACAATTTAAATTATCATATGTGACGTTTTTATTAAAATATCATCTACTTAACCTCACCATTAAACTAAAAATCTTATCTTAACAACCAAGATATACTCTACTCCTTAATATAAATATGATCACACAAAAGAAAATAATAAATCTAAAAATATAACCAAACACTGTTGAATCATAATATATAATCATCCATATCATTAAATTATATAAGCTTTGTAAGTAGTAAAGTATTATAGCCATGAAAATGCAAAAAATTCATTTAGAATTTTTGTTATCTCCTCCTCATTTAGTCCTAGATGAAAGGGTTGCATTAGTTTTAATGTTATGAAGATTTCATTTAGTGACTTTAAGTAGAGGGATATATTCCTTTCCTTCAGATTCAAAATGCTTGACGTGTGAAGAGATGTTGATTTTTAGTGTCTTTGACAAATAGAATTCTAGTGGGAAGAAATTTTTAGTGTTCTCTTTTTGGAATATTTGTAACAAAATATGTACATCATGCATTCATGGAGTGGATATATTTTTTTCTCATATATACCTTTAATCATCTCAAAATATTGGATGGAAAATAAACAAATTGGATCACTTTTATTTGAACACATATGTCAAAGATCTAACCAATAACCCAAATGAAGTTACCTTACAATTCCAACCATATATTGTAATCTTTCAATCCTAAGTTCATTGCCCACCCACTTATATGAACATTTTATATTCTAGTAAACTTACTCCATAAGTTGAAGATAAAGAGAAGGTAGCCCATCATGCACATCTAAAAAAAATTATTGTTACCATATAAGATAATTTAATTTCAATAAATAGTCGGGAAAGAAAGAAAGGATTTAATAGGTGCACCTCCATTTTATCTCTTTTCTCATCCCTTTTCTCTTTTAGCCACAATTGCAATCATATTTCCTAGCAAGTGTCAGTCCATACCTCTCAATTACATTGTCAAACTATTATAAGTTGACTACTTTTCATGAAAAATTCATTTCTCAAAACATATTTTCCTTTACAAATTGTACTTATAAAGGAAGCAATTTATATGGTAGACTCCTCTACACCTTCACCTCTTTGGCTTGTTCCAACCATTTATACATTCCACACAAGAATAAGTTTCATAGTTTTAAATAATGAACATAAGAGCATCTATTAAACATAATACATTATGGTAGAAAAGATTACTTCTATAATTAATTATTTACATTTTTAATCTCCATTTTAGATTACACGTAGGAATCCATAATTAGGGAGAGTAGAGTGAAGGAATGGATTGTAGACAAAACCTTTAAATAAGTTAGGGAGGAGGAAATTATAGGACAAACATGAGGGAGAGGAGGTGAAGAAAGAGAAAGAAAAAAAGTGAATGAATGAAAAATTTATAAGGATAAAACAAAGTATATATAAATTTAGCAAAATATACCCATATGAAGAAATATGAAAGTGTATTTGAGTATGCATATATAAGATAAGAATATATGAGTGTAAAAGGATGTATATATGTACATATATATAATCATATGTATATATCCATATTCATATATAGGGATATACAAATATATATGATATTGTAATAGAATGTGTAAATATATTCACCTTACTCAATATGTATGTGTATAAGTGAATACTTGTATTTGTATATATAAAAAGATTGATACAAATATAAATGCATGCATGCACACACACATATAGACATGTAATATATATAATTAATTTCATAACTGCATGGAGAAATTGTATATTAGCATATACTAGATATATACACCTACATGTAAGAATGTGTATGCAAATAAATATTATAAAAAATATGAAAATGAGAGAAAAATAAAGCAATATATAAATATATATGTATATATATATATATATATATATATATATATATATATATATATATATATATATATATATATATATATATATATATATATATATATGCACATATGTTTGAATGTCCAGAGAAGATAAGTATATGATAAATAAATGTGAAATCATATATTTAGATAATTATAGGTAAAAAATAAGAAACAACAAACATATGTTATAAATATGTCTATATATACAAAATTACAAGAATATATAAAAATGTGAGATAAAGTGAATATATGTATATGAATATATGCATACATAGATGTATAACTACATATGTGTGTCTAATGTATATATGCATGTATAAACATCTATATATGAATATACACATATCTTATTCCATAAATATATGGAACAACTATATACACAAACATAGATCTACACCTATATAAAAAATACACAAATAAATTAAAAAATCCAAATGATCTAATAAGAACAAGAAAAATAAATAACTATATATAACTAATTTATAAACATTTTTTTTTTTATTCGTAAGAGAGTTTTTGTATATGAAAAGATAACAAAATACAATAAGAAAGCCCTTAACTAAAAGGGGAGAATAAACAATTAACTGAGAGAAACACAACTGCACTCGAGCAACACCGAGAAGAATCAAATCCGACACAAACCAACGGAGGCTACAAAAGATAAACCAAAAAACATATCCATTAGGGAGAGACATAGTCCAAAGAAACAAATCTGAACTAAGACTTAGCATTTTTTCTGGGAAAGAAGAGCCTCCATGGTCCATTGAGTTCCTTCCACCACAACCTCTTTTCCTTCAATGTGGATTTTCTCAGCCTTAGACTTCCTACTTTTTTTCCTATTTATAGCACCACAGTCAAGTTTTATTTATTTGGAATCCATTTGAGATATACCCAATTTTCGAGAATGGGCTGGCCATAGAAAAATCTTGATAAAAAAAATCAGGGATGGAGTCATCCAAATCATCATAAAAGAGAAAGTGTAGTCAGACTCCGAATCCTCCACATCATCCACAACAGGAACAATATCTTAGATAGGGACAGGAGGATGATCAGGGATCGAGATTAGCACTGAGGGAGGCACCGAAGGACCCGCCGACTCAAACCCCGTAGTAGAATGGGGAGCAAAAAAATTACCATGATTGTGCCATACAAATTCCGCATCCGGGGACCCATATTTTCTGCTCTACTTCTTAAGGAGCTGTAGCATCTGGAACCAGGAGGTCTTGGTGCGAAACATTCCTCCATCTTGTAGCCCAACCCATTGCAACGGAAGCATCTAAAGGGAAAATCCTCAAAGTTTAAAAATTGCACCCATGTTCCATGAGAAGAGAGAATTTGAATCCAACCAGGAAGGGGTTTTGATATGTCCATGAGGGCATAGACCCTTGTGTATCTGTGCGTAGCCTTCACCTCAGTGTCAATCTTGACAAAGAACCCGACCTGACTGATCATCTACCCAATGAGAGAAGGATCCCTCATCACCAGGGGAAGGTTGTATAGCCTGATCTAGATCGGGATCTCCGAAATAATGGCTGAGATCCGGTCGAACAAAGGAGTCCAGGGCGTGAGGAACAAACCAAAATTCCCCACAAACTAGGGACCATTTTGTGTGACAAATTTGCAATCCTCAGAAGAGACAAATATTATCAGAAAGAAGCCAAAAACCAGGGAAGGAACTATTGGAGGAGCCAAATTATGCCAGACAGATGAAGCCCAAGCCTGGAAATCCTCCAACGAGGGCTGCTTTCGCAAAAGATGGAAAATAAGAGTGCGGCTCCCAACATTGGTAGAGATGGAGTTTAAGCTATCATCTGAATTCTAAAACATGGTAGACTCCTTCGACCCAGGGTTTGGGTCAGGCGGCTTAGGAGGTGGGAAATTAGGGTTTGACTTCTGAATCTGGGCTAAACAAAAATCGTTGCAAACATGGAAGGGGTTCGAGCTATTTTTGTAGGCTTCATAATATTTTGAATCGGATGTTGCCAGCACAGGAAGAGGTGAGACGCCAAGAAGAGATGAAGCAGGAGGACGCTCAGCCTCACCTGAAGCCCCATCCCCACAAGAGCTCGACCTCAGCTGGTAGCGTCGTCGCCCAACACCACCAGCCTTTGCCTGGTAATCTCACCCACTTTTGCACACAGGTTTCCTAGCCTTCTTACCTTCACCATCAATGCCATTCATCCCTGTCCTAGCAGTTGCTTCGCCACTGCAAAACTTCACTCACTCGCCCTCACACATACTTGCTTCTTCTTTACTAATTCATAAACAATTTTATGTCATAGATAGATATAGGAATTAATGAGAAAATTTATGGTTTTCTATTCGTTTGTATTTGTTAGTAAGAGAAAATTTACAAATTTAATTTTTAAGGAATTCATTTTTCTCTTAATTCTAGAAAAGTATATGCAATTTCTCATTAAGAAAGTGTAGTGCTAGACAAGAAAAAAGAAGAAAAGGGTAAGATGTACTAAGTTACTATATTCTTTAATTTGTCAAAATCAAAACTAATAAAATCTTATGACTATATATATATGTGTGTGTATGTGTATGTGTATGTGTATGTGTATGTATGTGTATATGTATATGTATATGTATATGTACATGTTCATGTACTTATCATACACATTATTATATCATCTATATATAATAAAATTTTATTTCATATAAATTAAATTGTATATATTAATTTTATAAGAAGATAAAAAAATTGTTAAGAAGTATAAATATATTTTTAAATTTATTATTAAAAAATATCAAATTAATTATTAACAAATATCGAATTAATTATTAAAAAATAAAATTATTACAAATAAATAATATTAATTTTAAAGGTATTTTACACTTGTTAAAATTTAATTATTTTATATTTTAAAAATTTAATCATAAAAATATTATATTGTATTTTAAAAAGATAAAATTAAAAATGTTGCATAGGGTTGGATTGTTTCAAAATCCCAACTTAAAAAAAATAATAATAGAAAGATCAATTAAAAAAATTTAGAAACTGACTAGAAAATAGAAAATTAATGTTTTCAAAAATAAGATAGGGAAATACTAAAAATAATTAAATTTAAATTTTTTATTATAAAATATAATTTACATTGTAAAAATATTATTGTATAAGAAGAAAAAATATAGATAAATTGTCAAAATTTAGATAAATTTATATATATATATATATATAGAAAAATATACATGTGTGAGAAAATTATATATGATTTTAAAAAATAAGATATCTCACTTCTGAATGAATAACCACCATCAAATTTAGGATGTCTAACATAAAGTTTTCATGATAAATAATTTAAAAAAAAAAAAAACAAACCAAAACAAAACCATACCAAAAAAAACACAGTTGTTGCTGATTATCCAGAGGCATATTACAATGGCATCCATCAAAAAGCAATGTGTAGGGAAAAAATCTTCAGCTAGAAATTGACATTCAAATCACATGCACTATAGAATACAACACTATAAGATCGTCAAATCCATATCCATTCTTAAATCTTTTTTTGAAAAAAAAAATGGGCAAATCCATATCCACTCTTAAATCTTATCTTCTTATTTTTGAAAAAAAAAAGGCAGTCATTATTGTTAACTTCCTAAAATGAATTTAAAAACCAATTTTATTTTTATTAAAACTGTCAGTTTTGTTCAATATTCTACTTTTTAAAATTTTTAAATATTAAATGTACAATTCTTCTTCACTTGATTTAGCATGACCAGATTTAATTTCCTCTTATTTCCTCTTTCGAAATCTATTAAAAGTTGTGTTTTTTAAGCCATTTATTTTTTTCCCTTCTAAATTTATCGATAACTATGACTATATGTAAAATACATATATTATTTCTCTTCATAAAATCTAAAACAACGTCGTGGATTTTATAAAAATCATTAGAAAAACGAAAATGGAGTTTTGCCCGCTAAAACGGGAAACGGTGGAATTCTATTTTAACCGTTTCTGGTAACATAGATTTCCTTAGAACAATTAAAGAGCATTAAGGAAACTTGTATGACATAAAAAATTGACAGTTCAATTTAATGAAATTTCTCTGCAAATATTACCAGTTGAGATTGGCGAGGTCAGGAACGGCTTGCACATTGTTGGCGCCCAGATCAGCCATTGCAGTTGGACAAAAGATAACAATACGGAGTTTGATTACTCAAGCTGACAGTGGGACCTTATATAGAAATCCAGAAGAAGAAGAGAATTTTCATCAAGCATAAACTTTGATGAATGACGTTTTATTCTCAAATTTGAATCATAATTGCGTAAAGCAGGAACTCTATTCTATTCCGCCCGGATACTCAAATCTACTTTCTTTCTTATCAATTTCTTAAAGATGCCCTCCATTATATGGAGGGCTCATAAGTCATTTTATATTTATGACGAATATAAATTATAATATATTAGTTAAGGTTTTAATATTATATAGAGAGAGAGAGAGGAGGTTGGAAAGATATATATAACAAAATATTCGGTGAGAGTTTAGAGTAGATATATATAATAGATGGTGAACATTATCAATGTTGCCATGCTAATGGGGTCTACCAAACCCTAGATTATAGATTCAATAGCTTGGCCACAATGGTAGAGAGGATTTTACTACACTTGAACATGGGTAGGTTGGTTTCAGTTCAATTGCAACTACCTGTCTATCAAGTATTCAGTGGCTATCAATCCGCCTATTGGTTGTATCCTATTCTCTATGTTGCAACTTCACTCTCTAAAATTTGTATATATTTTTCATCCTGCTCTCGAATATGCATTCCCTATGTCATTTTTTTAATTTTCATTTTGTCAATTAATAACAACATTAGCGAGATATATTTATACCGCCATGGTTCATATATAAATATGCAGCAAAGTCTTTATTCTTATTTATTTGTAGTTTGTAAAAATAATTTCAGAGGGATATGTGTAATTATTTATGGGGTTATTTTCTACTGTCAAAATTGTAGAGTTATAGAAATTTCTAAAAAGATTTATGTATATTTATTAATTAACTGTCTGGTTTCTACTTCGTTCAGTTTTCATTGTGATTTATTTATTTTAAATGTAAATAAACTTAAAAATATATTATACTTAATACCATATTGTTGTAAATAAAAATTGGTTTATATATTAATTTAAATTTGTTTTTTTAATAAAATATTTATTAAAGTATGGTGGGAAATTTGGGAACAATACATGAACATCCATCAATGCATCAAATTGATTTGGAATAAGTTAAATAGCATTATTGGTAGGTGACTAGAGAAGAGTGATCAAAGGAGAAGCCTACAAAAGGATGATATAACATGCAAGGCATGTGTGATAGAAAAATGTTAGGGTGATTTGATATAAGTTTGGTGGAAAATATGGGAAAATATGTAAGACTAAATGCTTGATGATCTCTTTATGAACTTTGTCCAAAGGAAGAGTTTGTGTTTTTAACTTATAACAACAAATTGGAAAAGTAGGGGTAGAATGTCTTGAGTAGACCACAAAAACGTTGAAAACCCCTATCATAATCTTCTTCAGCTTTAAATCCATGTTCACTCAAGCAGGTCCATGATTATAGCTAGAGGTTTTAAGCTCTAGTAAGATGGTGAGGAAGGACATGGTTGAAATTTTTGTTAAGAGTTGTCATCTAACTAGTGGGAATGGGTAGCATGAAGAAGGTTCTCATTAGAAATTAAGTTTTTATTTAGTTGACATGTGGTTAAATCTAGAATAGGAGGCATTGGTGTTGGCAAGAACATGGTTGCTAAGGTCATGTATTTGACATAGTGAAGTTATGATGATTTTGATGCTACTTTCATTGTATTTGTTGTTCAAACAATTGATGTAGAAACTACTAGGACTGCTAAGCATGATGGAGAGTGCACCTATGATAGATCGTTGGGCCTCATCACTCTTGTTTGGGTTATAGATCCAACAAGGATGAAGCCCATGATAACTATAAAAAATAGAAACAAGTGGATGCCTTAAGATGTCAATGGAGACCTAATAAAACATTTTATATTTATGACAAATATAGAATACATTAGTTAATATTTTGAAATTATATATATATATATATATATATATATATATAGGTTGAAAAGATATATTTAAAAATATCTAGTTGGATTACACAAGCTGACTATGGGATCTTATATGAAAGTCCAAAATGCCATCTAGTTTGATTTTCCAACAAGATGAGAATTTTCCTCAAAGCATAAACTTTGATGAATGATGTTTTATTCTCATTTTTTAAACATAATTGCCTAAAGCAAGATCTCTATTCTATTCCGCCAATTTACTTTATTTATTATCACATCATTATGATCAAAATTTGTCTTTCCCATAAATAACTTTTATTCTTTCACTTGATTACTATCTTAAAATCTAAGTTCCCGTTCATGGAGCCTTCGTAAGCATATAGGAGATAATAATGACAGTATTAGTTCGATGTGTTTTTTTTGGGCCTCTGACATCGGTATGACTCTTTTTTTAAGGAAAGAATAGGGTGGGTAGCCAACATTCAAAATACCAAAAGAGAGATAGTGTTTGAAGGAAAAGTGATTGAACACTGGATGGGCATAATTTTCTTGCAATGTTCAGATGCCAGAGTGGGAGAATAGTTAATGGACATGAAAGAGCACAAGCCAACATGAACGTTAA
>VDFB02115926.1:0-20206 GCA_007258455.2 Sequoia sempervirens
GTTGGCTTGTTTTTGTTAGAGTTGTATTCAATGCGAGTCGAGTGGATGGATACATGGGTACCACAGTATCTAACTCCTTTATATCAAACAATATCCATGACAAATGACACAATGGAAAGTTCAGTTGATTATGACCTACTTTCAAATCTACTATAGCTAGGACAAATTTTTCGCGATTTGTTGCACCGAGGAATGAAAGAGAATCAGACCTTAATGGTTGGCTTCGATGTGTGCGGGTAAATCAAAAGCTAACACAACTGATGGAAGATGATGATGGTTTCATGTATCCTATAGGTTCAGTTGTGGTTGCAGGAACTTGGTTGCAAACATACATGATTAGAAAGAATGGCATACATGCATTTGATGACTACAAGAAACACAAAACCATTCTCATCTATTCGCACCTTGTTATAGCAAAAAATGTTGAGTTGTTGAAGCATCATGCCAAAACAAAGACAAAACAACTATGGACACTTAGTAATGTTGATCATGAAGTAATATTGGATACTCTTAAGCAAAGAGATGACCCTTTAGGCGCACTTCAAAAGCATTTTCAAGAATGGAAGGTAGAATGATTATGTTCATTATGATTAAATTCATTAGTGTTCTTTATTTAATACTGATATTTTATATACTATTGCAATGCAGGTGTCTTTAATAGTGATATTTTGTATGCACTTTTGCGATATTTTTGGCAAGATTGATCATGGACCTACTGCAACAATAGCTAGCTTTGTCCCTTTCGAGAAGGAGTGTGCATATTTTATGGTTGCATCTTCAAATCATCATCATTACCAGTTGTTTAGATTAATATAATGCTCTTAGTCTAAGCATGCTTTTTCTAATGTGACAATAGATTCTCATTTTTCCAACTGCAAATATTCTACGGCACAATTGATCCTTGGACCTCTTGCAAAAATAGCCAACTCTGATCCTTCGAAGAATTTATGCTGAATACAACAATATAGATTGGTTATTCTAAGCATCTTTTGTGGTTTGCATTACCATCTCATCATATTTTGTGTGTCATTTAGAATATAGATTGGATTCTAAGCTACCTTGATGGTTTATATATGGGTGCTTATTGATCCGAGCGTGAACATACTACTATTGTTGAAGACTATGCCTTGAATGCCTCTAATAGGAAAATTTTGTAAAATTTGAATTCTCAAATTGGAAACAATGTAAAACGGTCATAATTGTGTATGGGTGTTAGTGTAGGTTTTTTAATATTATTTTTCCTACACATTATTAAGCATACCTTAGGTTATAAGAGATGTGGTTCATGTGAGGACACGTGGCATAATCCATCGATTACATTTGTTGCTCCCACTCACACTTGGGTGGTTGAGTTTCACACCCTCTTTTGGCCTTATATGCCACCTCACAAAACCACTCATCTGTCTCTTTTTGAGTAGGTTATGCCACCTATTTGGCATTTTCCAAGTAGGCATAACTCCCACCTAATTTGGTTATTTGGGAGTTATTACCCCTCTTGGAATTATTTTCCTATATTCTACTATATATTCTGCACTCACCTCTCCCTCCTATCTAGTTCAGATCTAGCTCCTATCTAGTCTACATGAGTTCATATTAACTCAATCAATTCAAGGGAGAGTTGAGGCATATTGTATCATTTAGTGTGTGATAATAACATCATTTTTTTATTGCACTATATTCCTGCATTTTATCTCTTTCTGCTCTCGTGTGGAAGGTTTATCTTGGTTTTGCAGGTGATCCTGGGTGCTCGAGTTCATCAACAACTCTTACATGGTATCAGAGCGTCGGATCTGCAAGCCCCTTCTCAAATTTGAGAGATTTGTGAGTTTTTAATCAATATTGCAGGTTGCATCATGCCTTTACTTGTCTTAAGTAGTTGATTCTACTTTTTCATGCTGTTTTTTGGTTGTTGGGGTCGTTTTATGTTGCTAAAGGCATTTTTTTTACACTAGATCCAAATTTTCTGTATATTTTAAAGAAAATCCGCCATCTGGGTTTTGTTTATAGCAGAAAAAAATCATCTGGATCATCGCTAGTTTCTGCATACAGGTTGTATATTTTGCAGAAATTAAATCAGAACATTTCAGCAGACCCCCTCTCCAATTGCATTTTTGATTTTGCAGTCAATCTTTGGAGGGCCATAATTCAGTCATACGAGCTCTTTTTTCAGAGCAATTTTTTTTGATTTGGGTTAGAATTTCGCAGGCTTTGCAGTGGTATGATCCATTTTTGCTCAAGTGATCTGAATTTTCCATAAAATCAATTTTATCATCAGATCTGAAGGACAGTTCTCATTTTTGGAACTTCAAATGGCTATAACTTTCACATATGACCTCGGATCGAGGTGATTCTTTTTTTGAAAGTTGATATTTTTTTTAGGACTACACATTGGTGCTATTTTTGGGTTCTAATTCAAAGATTTGATTGTACTTTCAGTATTTGGGTCTATTTTAGACATTTGTAAAACTTTGGAAAATAACTCCAGAATTGTAAATGCACTAATTATAAAGTGTCACCATTATATTTTTCTGGGGGGTCATGATTGAGTGAATTTTTGGGGGTAATCTTGTAGTTGATTCTTTTGTGTTGACCATTTGAGGAGGTATCATGGGTTTTTCTATTCATCCTTCCGTGGTAATGTTGAATAAGGATAATTATGAGTCTTGGAAGAATGGAATCCTAACACATCTTAGGTGGCTTAAGCTCTTGCCATACCTTTATGGGCTCATACCTAAACCAGACACACCTTGGAAGCAATCAATTTGGGGTAATAATAATGATCACATTATAGGATTAATTGGTACATATATTGGTGTTGATATTTATGTGGAGATCTCACATATTGAGTGCCCACACACACTTTGGACCAAGATTTGGGAGATTTTTGGAGACCATCATATCTCTCCATTCCCAGATGATCCTATTGCAGATTGTTTAATTCCCCTTGATGATGCTGATAATATACCCTATGATGATGATACTTTAGAGGAGCTTGAGGATAATAAATGTCTTGAATGTCTAGTTGACAAAGAGACTTCTCTTCTTGCTTCTCCTCCTCCTATTGAGATCACATCCTCATTTACTATTGCATCTGAAGATACTTGTGTTGCTACATTCATGGCTTCTTGTGATTCAGTGCAGCAAGATACACATTGTCTTCCAGACATAGCTACTTCAAATGACTACTTGATAGACATTGCAGGTTTATTTATGGAATCTCATGTTTCAGACTTGGGAGACACTATTCATGGCATTCATCTTCTCTTTGATGAAGTTGATTCTTCTTCAATTGTTATGGAGGAACCTTTGGATCCTTTTGTTCATTCTCCACATGATCATTCATCACATTTTGACATGAGTGAGGATACTTTTGAGCAACATTTGGAGGAGGCACCTTTGTCTTCAAAGGAGATATCTTTGTCTTCAAATTTTGTTCTACATCCATCTCCACTAGGTTCTGGATTTTCATCTTCTACAGCGTGGCCTAGAACACTTGATTTGATGGTGACATCTTTCAACATCAACATGGAGACACCTGAGCAGAGTTCAGAGACTTCATACATTTTGAGCTTTCTTTCCTCATATTCCTTTCAGGAATGGGAAGACATTCTTCATACACCTTTGGTTTTGTTTCTTCCTAAGGGGAGGAACATTGTTCGACAATCATGGACCATGTTCTACATTCAGCTTCGAGCTTCAACCATTGGCATAGTTGACTACTTTGGGGAAGGCTACATGGTCTTTCCTATCCTTTCTATTTTGGAGGGGACTTCTTCCTTGCATGGGATTCTTCTTGTGTTGGGAAACTTGTTTTCTTTTCTCTCTTTTGGGGAGGAGTTTTGTCCCACTGGGTTTTCTCCTTTACTCCATTTGTGAGAGAGTATTTTGTACATGGGTACCTAACATGGCCTAGTAGCCGGGACCCATATTTGCATCTTTGCATTCTTTCATCCTTTCACCCACCTAAGGTATGCTTAAGGGGGGGTGTTAGTGTAGATTTTTTAATATTATTTTTCCTACACATTATTAAGCATACCTTAGGTTATAGGAGATGTGGTTCATGTGAGGACACGTGGCATAATCCATCGATTACATGTGTTGCTCCCACTCACACTTGGGTGGTTGAGTTTCACACCCTCTTTTGGCCTTATATGCCACCTCACAAAACCACTCATCTGTCTCTTTTTGAGTAGGTTATGCCACCTATTTGGCATTTTCCAAGTAGGCATAACTCCCACCTAATTTGGTTATTTGGGAGTTATTACCCCTCTTGGAATTATTTGCCTATATTCTACTATATATTCTGCACTCACCTCTCCCTCCTATCTAGTTCAGATCTAGCTTCTATCTAGTCTACATGAGTTCATATTAACTCAATCAATTCAAGGGAGAGTTGAGGCATATTGTATCATTTAGTGTGTGATAATAACATCATTTTGTTATTGCACTATATTCCTGCATTTTATCTCTTGTTGCTCTCGTGTGGAAGGTTTATCTTGGTTTTGCAGGTGATCCTGGGTGCTCGAGTTCATCAACAACTCTTACAATGGGCATAATCTATACCCAGTGATGTTTTTTGAAATATGGGTCAAATGTCTGGCATTGTATAAAGTGTATGTTTAAAATGTGAAGGGGTCTATTTTTGTACTTGATCGAGCTACAAGGGTAATCAAGAGTGGAAGGTGTGGAGAACTGGGTTTTGAAATAAAATGAAGAGTTAAAGGTCTAAAAAATGGTGGTTTTTTTCACTTGAAAATAGAGTTTTTACCCTAGGGGTTGCAAAAATCTCTGAGATACCAAAAGTTTCTTTGTTTTCTAAGCATATTGGGGCCTAAATAAAGGTGTCTAAGGTGGTGGTAGAGTTTGAAAGGTTGTGGAAGTGCTACATCCAATAAACCCTCAAGAATTACACTAAAAAAAAGGGTTTTTTGATTTGACGGTTACAGGTCCGTGCAAATGGAATCCAATTGTAGAATCTTTGTTTTCTTGGAAATTTATTTGCTACCCCAACGTTTTAGGGGTGTGTGTGGTGTTTGAAGGTATGTTGCTTGGCATTTTTGGGCTAATTGAGTAGCCTATTTAAGGGTGAATGTATAGGAAGTCAACGTTGGTCAAAAGGAGTCTATTTTGTTTCTCATATATGTTGTGTAACTTGGATAGGCGTGTTTGAATCAGTCATGTGTTCACCTAGTGTTTTGGAAGATTGTGGAGTAATTGGACAAAAACTAGTTTCTCACTATTACAAGGGTTTAAGGGGGTTAAAGAGGGAAATATGTATTTAGTTGCTTGTAAAGTTTTAAGGGAGTTTTGGACTGTCCAAAGAGGTCAAAATAATCTTGTTAGATTCCTCAAATAGGCAGGTTGCAAAGAATTTATGATTGTGCCCTTGTGTCTACATCAAATTTTCACCTAATTTCACTCAGTCCAATATAGCTCAGAGTGATTCGGTGTATTTGGGTGCAAGAGAGGACCATTCCTAGCATAAACGTACCCATCCAAATGTGTTGGAACAATTCATTTGGTCGTACGAGTTGTGGAATGAAAGTTGCACCACTTTGCAACTTTACACTGCTTGCATCTCGCAACTTTTCCCCCCATTGAAAAGTCATCACCACAGGAAAAAACGTCCGAGATAGCGAAAACCAAGAAAGGTTTTTGTATATGGTCCCAACACAATCCCATAGCCTCATACAGAGAATCTGTAAGCATCACGGTCTCTGAGAAATAGACCTTCAAAGATTGCTGCCTTTTAGCACTTTGGACTCTTAAGGGAAATCATCGGTCCAATGTAGCTCAGAGTGATTCGGTGTATTTGGGTGCAAGAGAGGACCATCCCTAGTGTAAATGTACCCATCCGGACGTGTAGGAACAGTCCGTTTGGTCGTACGAGTTGCGGAATGAAAGTTGTACCACTTTGCAACTTTACACTTGCATCTAGCAACTTTACACTGATTACATCTAGCAACTTTTCCCTCCACTGAAAAGTCATCACCATAGGAAAACGCCTCTGAGATAGCAAAAAATAAGAGAGGTTTTTGTAGATGGTCCCAACACGATCCCCTAGTCTCAGACGAAGAGTCTGTAAGCATCACGGTCTTTGAGAAATAGAGCTTCAAAGATTGCTTCCTTTTAGCACTTTGGACTCTTAAGGGAAATCGTGGGTCCAATGTAGCTCGGAGTGATTCGTCATATTTGGGTGCAAGAGAGGACCATCCCTAGCGTAAACATACCCATCCAGACGTGTTGGAACAGTCTGTTTGGTCGTACGAGTTTTGGAATGAAAGTTGCACCACTTTGCAACTTTACACTGCTTGCATCTAGCAACTTTTCCCTCCACTAAGAAGTCATCACCACAGAAAAATGCCTCGAAGATAGCAAAAACTAAGAGAGGTTTTTGTAGATGGTCCCAACATGATCCCATAGCCTCAGACAGAGAGTCTATAAGCATCACGGTATCTAATAAATAGACCTTCAAAGATTGCTGCCTTTTAGCACTTTGGACTCTTAAGGGAAATCGCGGGTCCAATGTAGCTCAGAGTGATTTGGTGTATTTGGGTGCAAGAAAGGACCATCTCTAGCATAAATGTACCCATCCAGATGTGTTAGAATAGTTCGTTTGGTTGTACGAGTTACAAAATGAAAGTTGCACCACTTTGCAACTTTACACTATTTGCATCTGGCAACTTTTCCCTCCACTGAAAAGTCATCACCACAAGAAAATGCCTCTGAGATAGCAAAAACTGAGAGAGGTTTCTGTAGATGGCCCCAACACAATCCCATAGCCTTAGACAGAGAGTCTATATGTATCACGGTCTTTGATAAATAGTCCTTCAAATATTGCTGCCTTTTAGCACTTTGGACTCTTAAGGGAAACTAGTGGGCAACATAGTTAACTTCTTCACAAACTTGGTTTGAAGTAGTTTCATTCTTTTTTGTGCATTTAAAGTGGATATTTAAGCCTTCCACCCTAAAAGTGACCTCTAAATAACTTCAAACACCTTAACTACCTCATTCTTATTCATTTGTTTTGCAAACAAGCATTTTCATTCCAAGAGGCTGAGCTTTCATTTTTTCTTGTTGGATTGAATGCGAACTGTGACACAACTTTCTTTTTTCAAAAATTGTTCAACATCATTGAACTAAGAATTTATCACACATCTGCTGAGAAACAAAGGAGTACCACAAACTAAAACACATTACACTTCGGTTCTCACTGACTTGATGTACTCTTCAACATCTCTTTTCTCTAAAAGCGACCTCTAAATCACTTCAAACACCTTAACTACCTCATTCTTATTCATTTTTTTTGCAAACAAGAATTTTCATTCCAAGAGGTTGAGCTTTCATTTTTTCTTTCAAAGAAAAATCTTCCTATGCCACTATTACACTGCATAGGTAAACCAAGTTTTGTATTGTGGACCTATATTAAGCTACCACTCTCAAGTACCAATGTAACAATTATACAAAATAACTTTTGAGACTGTAAGAAGACATATGATAACTCTTGAGTGTAATAAAATAATTCTTATGATTTTTGAAGAATGTTGATAACTCTACTACAAGAAGGTGATGAGAGATTGCTTAGCGATGAAAAGCTTGAGGCATCTTATGAGGAAGTCATGCCAACCAAAGAAATGATAGAGTGTGAAGTCACAACTTGCAGCCATGGAACTGAACCTATTGAACCTAAAGAAGATGGTTGTGTTGCTGACTAAAAGAGCACCTCTGAATGGTTGTGTTGCTGACCGGAAGAGCACCTCTAGATGTTGTTTCAGTTGAGGTCTGCAATGAACGCTTGTACACACCATAGTATGGTTGTAGCCATTATGGTTGATATCATGTTGAGGCGATATATAATATCACAATGAGATGATATTCTTCTTTTCACTTATGGTTGTAGCCATAGTACTAGGCATCACAATGAGGTGATTTTCCTTATGCAGCAGGAAGTATCCTCCCTAGCTGAGAGGGAGTGTTGATCATTATTGCAGTGTCAGTCATATCCTTCTAGCGATCTCCTGTACATAAGAATAAATTAAATATAGCCAAAGCTATTTAATTTATATATATCGATTTGTGATTAATGCTAATTCATCAAGAGATACGAGTTAATGAAGAGGTGCATTTATGAAGAGGCTGACATGCTTGAGGCATGATTTATGTCAAATAATATTTATTATTTTATGAAGGCCGACTTCTATCTTGGAGGTACAATCTTTGCGGACGCACATTCGTTTTGGAGGCTGGCCTATATTGTGAAGAGTCGCATCCCTCTCAGCTTGTATATACATTAGATACATTTCATTGTTTTGAGACATACATTTTTCATACATTCCATTTCATATCAAGTGCGAGTTAGTGAGAAACTCTTCAAGTGAAAATTGAGTTATTGTGAGAAGGCTGAGGATTATCATTTGAGAATTACATCAGTGTATTGCTATGGTGGCATCAGTCTGTGGTGCACATTATTAGGCCTCATTATCGGCCTTCATTGTAAAGGAGTTTCTATTGTGATTTAATAATATAAGTGATATTATTGGCTGGTTTTTTTCTCCCTCAAGAGGAGGGTTTTCCCAGGGTATCTGTTGTGTTATTGTGTTTGATTTATAATTAATTTTCTGTGCATTAAATCTAATCATAAAACTAACACAAGTAAATGGCTGCATAGCATGTGGAATGAGGGGGCAGCAGGCCTAAGACCCCTTTAAAGTTTGTTTGAGTGCTTTCTTTTCATTTTTTGTGAGTTTTGTGCCAAGTTTCCTCAAATAAATGTGGTCTCTTAGAATTCCATGAAAAGCTAATGCAATTGATAACTGCTCCTAGTTATTAGTTATGTAATGTGAAGTAATTGCATAACTGCTTAGGTTGACTTTGTAAAAACTTATATTGTTATTGAATTTTCTTCATCTATCAGCATCTAGTTGTTACTTATGCAATGTGAAGTAATGCTTTGAGTTTGAAAGATGTGCAATGCAATGTAATCAACAATATGAATATAAACTACATAATATTTAACCTTTCTTTTTATGCTATTGTACATTGATATTTAACCATTACTCACTTGATTAAATTTTCAAAGAGTTTAATCATGCACATTAGGAGGAAATTAAATTTTGATTGTCAACTTCTATATATATCAAATTATCCAATAATCAAGTGTATGTCCATATACAAAAATGGCATCAATGCCAACTCAAAAAAAGTTTTACAATATGCGGCATATGCCATCTTAGTATCTATTCAATATTTGCATGCCAAAATGTATATCTCATCCTAAACTACTGGTGGATCATCAAAATGGAGCCTCTTTGAAGCACTCGTTGGCTCTGAAGGTAGCTGCAAAAGAAAAATTCAAACCACAATTGAGATTAGTTATACTATATAATTTAAAATTGAATAAATAACATAAAAATCAATACACATTGAATTATAATTGAGCTCTAAAATTGAAATCTTGATTACCTGAAATATATGTCTCTTCAAAGGGTCAGGAGTCCTAGAATATACCCCTCTCAAAGAACTAACCAAACCAAATTTTGTAACGTCAATCTATATATGTGAACAAAAACATGAAATTGATCCAAGTTAGCATAGAATTGTCAATAAGAAGAACATATTTACCAATCACAAAATAAAATAAACACATACCTCCTTAGGCTAATCTTTTTTTGTATCTCCTTGAGGTGTTTCAACACCTCCTCCTTGAGGTGTTTCAACACCTTCTCCTTCAGGTGTTTGAATACCTACTCCTTCAGGTGATGTGGCACTTATCAACAATGATGTATAGCTCACAACTGCCTCTACATAAAAATGACAAGTACATATGAGACTACGAATCTATGTCAATGTATACATAATCAATAAAATATCTTATAAATCTTAATTCAATCAAATTTGAGTTCAATTACCTTTCTCTTATCTAACATTGTGTGTCCATAGTCTGGAGAGCATTGCACCTCGCTCGCACTAGGTGTTTCCTACAAGCAGAGAATAAGATAAACATATAAGTTAATATATAATTTCATTAATGACAATTCAAATGACAAGCAAGTATACAGTAAAAAAATGTAAATGAGTGAGTGCAAAAATACATACTGTGTGCATCTCAAGGCCAAATGAAATGGCCCTAAGGGTGCTATCAGTCACCCATGTGAGCTCCTCCTTAGACATTAACTGCTAAATAGGCCATGTAAATAAATATTAGTACTTGATACTATCTCTTATTAATATTCATTTTTAAAAAAATGCAAGTTATGAATTTACACCTTAAATGTTACCTATGTAACTACTCCAATGTCCACCTCTCTAGCAAGAGAGGACTCTATAGGGTGTGCTCCACTCCCCTGCATGTGATTTGCTATAATCTCCACATCTTGGATGTCATAATCAAAAGTGTCTAATGGTTGCTCAGGGGGTTGTACAATAGGGCCCAAACATATTTGCTAGCACGTATTGTAAATATGTGGCACACAAATATGTGGACCTGAGGAGGATGATGTAGCAGCACTGGATCGATCACCAAGATCACCAGACTATGGCTGAGCTACTGAATAAGCATGGGAAACCAAAAGACCACTCAAAGAGTGAATGGCTTGGATAGTTTGTGTGGTTGCATCCTCCATAATATCTGGATGTTGTACTGGAGGTGGCAGAGGAAGGGGAGGATGGGGAACATGTGGGTGCCTAACTACTCTAGCTGCCCCTGACCTATCCTGGGGCATACCTCCACCAATGCCTTGGAAGGGTTTAATGTCAAAGTAATTGACATGATTCCCTAACAAAAACTTAGCATATAATTTTTTAATAAAGTAAAAAGGTACATCAAGATTATTGTTGGGTGGTTTATCAAAAACCATACACCAATAATCCCAAAAGTTATCTACTATGCCCTTATGCGTGCACCATTTTATAGAAAGTTTTGGTTTGTTAACATGAACTAGCAAACCATTGTTGGGCTTAATAAATAAAGAGGCTATTTGGGCTTTTGTTATTTGGAGATCTTTCACATCATCATAAGACAATCCACATGCATAATATTGCCTCATGGTTTCTCACCATGAATGAAATACATTATGTTGGGTGGAGAGGGTTTCTATATTTACAATTATTCCTACCAATGTGGTTGACATATGGGATAATCGAGGAATTTTCTTATAAACATCACAAATGCCCCTCAATTGCTCCATTTTTTCATGAATTAAGTCTTCAATTGATGGTTGCAGAGGTGGTGGAGCATTTGGCATTTCTGCATTTTGATTCTCATCTGGTGGATTTTCATTCTCAACTAGTGGAATTTGTGTATTCTCATTCTTGACAGCCATAATGCCTGATTAAAGTTAAAAAATAATTAATCTAAAAATAGACAATATAAATGAAACACTATTTTAAAATAAAAATCCATTAAAGACATTCATTTTTTTTTATCAAAATCCATTCTAAACTCAATTGTTTCATAAAAATTCAATCAAAAACCCTATTTTGAAATAAAATCCACAAAAAACATTCATTTTTTTTATCAGAATCCATTCTAAACTCAAAATTTTCATAAAAATTCAATCAAAACCCTATTGTGAAAAAAAATCCACAAAAAACATTCATTTTTTTAATCAAAATCCATTCTAAACTCAATTTTTCACAAAATTCAATCAAAAACCCTATTTTTAAAAAAAAACCACAAAAAACCATATGAAATTATTCAAATCTAAATCAAAATTGAATCAAATCAAATAAAAATTTAAAAACTTACCTTTCGAAATTAGATTTTGCCCAAATCGGATATTTGTTATGTGAAGAAGCAATGCACTGTGCGCCCACAGGTTCTTCACTGTCAAATAACTTCAAAACAACAACTAATTTTTTTTATATATGCTTTTTACAAATCGGATATCTGATTTGTAAAACTAGGTTTGGTGTTTTGTATGGTGACACCCGAGCCTAAAAAAAGTCAAGATGTTCTTTTCGCATTTTTCGGTCGATGAAAGACATGTTTTTTTCCTCATTGCCACTTTTTGGCCCGCCATGATCCTACACACACCCTAGCCTAACTTCAGATGAAATTGGTCTGACAACGGGATGATAGTGAATGAGACACTTAATGTTTTCGGTCCAACTTTTAAAGGGAGATTTATCAACTCCATCATATTATAAGCAAAACCATTCTGCATTTTTATCCATGCTTTTAGTTTATCATATGTATCTTGATACAATTCATGTACAAATAAGAATTCTTCAATGATCACATTCTCTCCATTACTTTGGATGAGAATTTTTTTAACCATCTTCACCTATTATTTTTATAGTATCCCTTCTATTGGAAGAAAAATGAGAGTGGTTGTCTAATATTCAACCACCTATTTCTTTACATCTTCTAAAATTCTATCTTTTTGGGGAGCCCTACAAATATTTACCCAAATTTTCTCAAATTTTCATCTATTTCATTTCTCTTTTCAATATACCTTTGAAAATTTCTCCTAGAAACATTTAGTAATTCAGAAATTGCTTGAATTTGTCTTCTATGTGATAATTTCTCACTAGAAATTGCAGTCATCAATGCTCTACATGCAACACTTAGATCACTATATCAACTCTTGTTTTCAATAGAATTCAATGCTTCTTGCAAGTTTTCAAAAAAAAATTGTTTTAATGAACCTAATGACTTTTTCCTATTATCAACCCCTAACAACTCCAAAATAGGGTTCATTTCTTTTCATCTAAATAACTTTGCAACTAATTGTGCTCTTCGAATTAGAAAATTTTCTTCAAAAAAATAATCCCATATTCTTTTAGAGTGTAATTCTACTCTACTTTCAGATAACATATCTTCAAATGAAATATTATTGAAAAGATAATCATCATCCATCTCCAACAGATTTTCCATACCATAGAAAAGATTTCTATTACTAGGTTCAGTTTGTTCTTGTACCTATACATCACCTTGGTCATCAATATTTTCCATGGGTTGTTCTTCAGTAGATGTTCCTTCACCTTCTTTTCACTTCCTCTCTCTTAGTCGATCATACTTCCTCAATCTATTCCTTGGATTTTCCATCACAAATTGCACTTAATTTGAATTCACTTGCATACAAATGTACACACATTTTTTGAATGAAACATGTACAGTTAAAATTACATAAATAGACCACTAAATTATAAATTTTTCATTTATTTTAAAGCCAAAGTAGAAAAAAGCATTCAAATTACAAACATATCATGAGAAAATTTGGTATCATGAGCATATTTGGTATATATCACTTGAAAAAAGGTTCATTGAAATTAAAATTCTTTAAATACATAAATTACAAACATATCATGAGCATATTTGGTATATATCGCTTGAAAATATTTAGCATTTAACTAAATGTACATGCTAGATCATGATATCACTTACTAGATCACCACTAAATGTGCATCAATATGTGGATCTTTTAATAAAACATGAGTACTATAAAGCATAGAAAGACAAACATCATAGGCTTGATATGTACCTAAATGTGTAGATCACCAAGTATAATTCAAGTACATGTAATCAATTTAAGTGAACCTAAGACATGTGCCAACCTAATGCAAGAGCATGGGAAAACTTGGACAACATGTATGAAATTTAATCAACAATTAAAAGGAAATGGACTTGGATAGAGGCTTAGTTAGTGTACATGCCATATAGGTGAGGTTGAGGAAAAATATTTAAATAAGGGGAAAAACATAAATTAATCATGCAAAGTATGAGTGTCTAGGGAAGGATGAGACAATCTTGATGAACTTTGAATCTAGCATGAAACTACCACTTCATCTTGTTTATGAATCTTCGATACATGTGTACATTATTTCACACCTAAGGAGTTTGATGTAGGGGCACAATAGGTTGGATAACCTAAACATTATATAAAAGGATCTAGGGTGAACACATGAGAGTAGATCATTTTACAAGGAAGGAGTTAAATGAACAAGAACAAAGGATGAAACCCACACATGAGAAATAAATGAAAAGTAGAGAAGAGAAGAGGTTCAAGGGAAAACATGATTGTGCACATGCATAAAGCTAGTTTTCCCTAGATGGGTAGGATAGTATAATGAAACTCATGAGGGGGGAAAGGGAGGATGCCTCTAATTTAAATATATTGTAATAAAAGACTTATATGATGTGAAAAAAGAGAAAACATAACATATCTCCTATGAAAAGATATATAGCAATGAAAGGATAATATTACAAAGGGGGAGGCATGATTCCTTAAATGCAACTATGTGACAAATAATATCACACTATGTTAAGGAGGAAGGATTAATGACCTAAAATGTAAGGATATAACCATATAAGCATAAGATGTAAAGGGATATAGACATAATTCCCATAATATGAAGATGCAACGTGATTAAAAGGTATAAGATGTAATGAAATGCATGATGCCCTCTCCTCTATGTGGTAACTCTAAAAGTATAATATGAACATATATAGGATCAAAGAAAATAATCAATAGTCAAAGACTAATGTGGAAAAACATGAGAAAAGTATCACAATACATGCATGAAAATTTAAGAATTAATGAGGCAACATGAGAAGCCAAAATTATAAGGCAAGGATCATAAAATCTTGAGTACTAGACAAAAGTCTAATAAACATAAGCATGCAAAACATAAAATAGAAAAATAATATATGTAAAAGATAAGTCCAAGTTGGAAATAAAAGTAAAGGAAAAAGTAAATAAAACATAGGCATAAGGAGGATGTACACAAGAATAGGAGGAAATATTTCAAGAAAATAAATTGGAAACTAAAATGACTCCAAGTAGGGAAGATAAGAATGTCCAACCAAATATAACAAATAAAATAAGTGTGAAAATCACAACAAACAAGGTGTATTAAAGAAACTAAAATATAAAGAAATAAAAGGTATATGGAAGAATCGGTGAAGGGTGTCACAATATACATGACATAGAAAAAAATTAAAAAGTGAAAATGATACTGAGAAGAAGTGACATAAAAATCATAACACATGTTTAAATTTTTTTGTGTCAAAATGTAATACAAAAGGTGTCTTTTCATCATCCCCATGCTAACTAGTAATGTGAAAATGTTCATAAATCCAAGAAAAAGAATGGAAGAACATGGAATTGGTGATCAATATTAATGAAATCTAAGAATTTAATTCATATATCTCACATTAGGTGGTTTATCTTTATCATGGGTAAGCTCAATATCATCATGTAATGTAACAAAAGATGATGAAGCATGAATGTGCATATGTATGATCTAGGCTAACAAAATAGATCATCAATTTACATATTCCAAGCATCATGAAAGGTATATATCTAAGTGAATTTATTGATAGGTCTCACATGAGCTATGGGAGAATGGTGATGTAAGACCCCACTTTGCATGTGAATAATACAATCTTAATTTTGTTATATACTTATAGATGCTTAGATATATTTCAGGCAATGCATAGTGTGATTTCATGAAAATGTGCTTGTCTTTCATTTTGAAATGTTTTATTATCATTTCCATGGAAGTATTAGACACTTGTAAACTAGGAATGTGAATTGGAATTTTAATGAAATGGTTGCACAATTAAATCTTATTTTAGTACCAAATTAATGTGATATATGATTGTTCCTTATGTTTTCATTGGGAATGTGTAGGAAAGAAAGGAGGTGCTAATACGAGAACACAAAATCAATGAGAACAAATTGAAAGACACCATTTTGTGTTTATGAACTCGTTTTCCTCATTTTGGTGCTAAGGGAAAATAGTTACTATGTTTATTCTTTGGGTTGAAATGTTATTTAATTGTGTCATGTGAGATGTAAGTTGGGGTTAAGGTTTATGAACCCTTATCCAAGTGTGAAACTCGGATAGAACCTTAAGTGGGAATTTAAAGAGGGTTGTTGGTCAATTTCTTTAGTTGGGGTACAAAGATAAACCCCCTAGGGTCTATACCATAGTTGTAGGGGACAGGTGGGCATGCAATATGGTCCCAAGAACATGATTTGACCCTTCAAAAGTCCACTTGAAAGGGTGTGACGAATTTGAGTCTTTGGGAGTTGGGAGAAGTGACTTATCACTTCCCCACCACACTCCCCAAAGTTCATTAATGAACTTGGAAAGAGCATCAAATCTCTCACATGTGTGGAGCCACCTTGTAAGGGTCATTGGGTAGAGTGTCATAGTACTTTCCCCATCTCCCCAAAAGTCTCACACATGTGTGAGAGCTTGTGGGGATGTGTGTTGAAAGATCAAATGAGAGAGTGACAAGTGTCTCTCTCTCATTCAAGTGAATTCAAGTTGAATGCCTATATACTTGGATGGAAAAGAGGAAGTGGATGTTACCCACTTCTCCTCTTGGAGAACTTGAAAGGAGATGGTAGAAAGAATGTGAGGAGGAGATGAGTCTACCTCCTTGGAAAGATAGTGATCAAGATGGTTTGGCTTGGTAAGAATAGATGGATACAAGAGTGCAGTCCCTTCATCTACAAGCAAAGAGATAAGTTCTTCCTTATCCCCATTCTCCCCTTTTGTTAATTTGTTGTAAGAAGGTGGTATGTTGCATGGATCTTGGTAGAAACAAAGAGTAGAGAACCCATATACATGAAATCTGGGGTTATGTTATTCTTATTTCTTGTAAAAATTTGAAAGGGCTCCATGCATCATCTTGGAGCTAAAAGAATTCCTTGCTCGGGGGTATGGCTAGAGCCCATGAGGCTCCATGACGCCATTACGGTAGGGTGGAGAGCAAGCTTTAATAAATGGTGTGTCCTTCATTGTGATTTGTTAAATTTGTTGTAGTATGGAAAACTAATGTTTTAATGTAACATGGAAGGAAATGTAAAAGAGCAAGACTTTGTTCATGGTTGTGTAAGTCTTTTGCTTTCTATAATATTGCAGTAATATTGCAAAACTTTATAATGATAAGGTTCATATCTTTCAATGTAGAAATGGAAGGACCAAGTTTTAAATTTTGGCCCATGGATGTCTCATTTTTATGGGCCATTTGTGATATTAACAGTTAGTATTTTGTGGTAAGAAGAAAGAGAAGATCAACCCCCCCCCTTGTCTTAATGGCATTGTTTTGTTGTGGTTGCATGAATGTTGAAGTTATTTCCTTGTTGTTCACTCGAAGGTTAATGCATATAGAAACAAAATCCTTTTTTTTAATGCCTCATCCAGTATTGTGTTCATCTGAGTTGTAGAGAATTATGGTTGAAGCATTGTGAATATGAAGGTGTGGAAAGAAAAAAAAAAAATCAGATCTTATGCTATATTCTAGTTAAAGTAAATCAGGAAACTTGTTCTAGATGCCAATAAACTATTTTTTTTTCCTCAGAAATAAAATGTTGTATCGACGGTGTTATTTAAAAAAATCTTTATCTACTGATATGAATCTAAAGTATGGAGATCCAATGACTTGGTTATGTAGTTATATATTTTGTGTTGGGAAAGAAATAATAATAATAATAATAATAATAAAATAAAATAACCTGTTATAAACACCCTACAGTATATTTTCCTTCACCCTCATGCTTAAACTTCTTTCAACCTAAGATAGAATTTGAAGTGTGCAATAAAACAAATAAACGTAGTGAACAGGTTTCGCTGGAACCTTTCACTGGTTTTTAGAGGCCAATGTCATTGCATTGAAGCATTCATTCCTTCTCTCGTATTATAAAAATGAAACCTTTTTGACTATCTTTTTTATTTATCTGCTCTCATAGCTCAGATCATATAATCCTTGAATGGGAGGATACGTTCTTGACAATCCATCTTGTAAGAAGTCTAGGTTAACCGCGGCGTATAGATATAGCTGGACTACAACAATGGTGAACATCAACAGAAATTTTACAAACTATATTCATAAACAAAAAAAAAATGGGAAAGGAGTGGGTATGTACTAGGATGATCTCCCACCCCCAAGTTGTCGCCTCCTTTCCTCCTGGATATGTTATATTCTGCTCAAAACATCGTTCTATATCTTCTTCTTTTTGAGATAAGGCTTCTCAAATACATGCAATGGAAACCAACTCCAGAAGGGAAACAACTGTGTATGTGGATGAAAAATCACTACACTGGTAGTCGCGCCATAATGAGCCTGAAGAAAGAAAAGAAAAACAAAATAGTAATAAAAAATGAAACAAACAAGCAAATCAGTAATTTGCAAGGCTTACTTATAGAACTAAACCATTATGTCGATGCGTCATCTTAGTTCCAGTTTAAATATGGGGAAACAGCTGTCAAACTACCTTAAGGCTTCTATCTTCATGTCCTGGACATCCTTCATTATCTGCTCTACCTTACCATAATCTCCACATCATTTATCAACTGTTGTCCTCACTGGTTTACCCAAGTTGCTCAATCAGATAGAACGCTTAAGACAACTGGCAGTATAACTCCATTTTCTAGCATCGAGCCTCGTGACCTTACCCTTGCCTCTTTTGTGTGTAGCCTTCATTGTTGCAGATATGAGATCTAAACAAAGAAAATGAGGAATACAATGTTGAAATTAGCATACAGAGCAGGGAGGCAGGAATGGTGAACCAAATTGGAGATCGGTGGGTGTGGTGACACCTTCGACGCAAGCAAGCAGCACCTACTGTCATTGTATACAGATAACATCATGTATTGATCCACATGATCTCTCCCTCCCGGGTATGTATGTTGGGTGATTCGCCGCCTTAGTCCATCACCAAGCCAATGCTTGGAAACGTCCCATTAGACTATTAATACAAGCAGGGACGCAGTATAACATTATCGAATATTTTTAATGTCATACACTGTGATGTTTTTTTTTGTAACTGCTGTAAGATGCGTCGTAGTGTATGCACAGTCAATGATATCTAACATTGATGTCGATGATGCATCAATAGAAGTGGCGTAGATCCTGTCATGCCGTAAAAATCATAAGCTAAGTAGCAATGATAAAGTAAATACAATGTTCCCTGTGTGAGTTGGAAAAATCTGTGATGTGACTGCACCTTTTCCTTGTGCAAAAAAAAAGAAAATAATGCCAGTAGTATATAAAATAAAATAGTGGACACTTCTTGAGGCAAGCGGGTAGATAGGTGGATGTAAGATCATAATGCAACTCATTCTTGAAAAAAAAACCCGTGCCTTTTGGATAAGAGTGTTGAGTTAGACCAGACATGGGATTTCTTTTCTAAGTTGGCGTAAGGAGTCTTCCAAGATCTTTCAGCAACCAACCAACTTCCAATTCATAATTCACACTCACTTAGTTAAATTCTTAAACAAGCAGCAATATACAGGCGTATAAGTGGAGTTGGTTTGTTTATCTTATTCCTTGGAGATCCCATATGTCGGTGGCACATGTTTGTAGATTCCCCATGATGCTCATGACAGGTGATTGCCTCCCCTAGTATGCCACACTCATCCAATAGTGGAAAAATCCTCAGTGCAGTTGGTAGAATTTTAATGTATATTTATTTGGATAAGCTACTTCTCATTCTTATAGTTATTAAATTTATTTTAGAATATATATGTATATATATAAGCAAATAATTAAATAAATATTTAAATTTTATAATTAAAATAAATTATAAATATTTAAGCATTTGAAATTTAAAGTTGATGTCAATGTAAATTCTATAATTTTGTATTTGTCAATTTTGTATTGGTGTGTGATGGTCTCCACACTCACCTTCTCGTTTAAGTTATGAGCATGATATAGTCCATTACTTATAATAATGGTATATAGTTAATATGTGAGTCAATAATATTAATGAGGCTAGATCAAGGTTAATAGTAGTATTATTTATTTGGTCAATGCAAGTGATATTAGTGATGGCAAATTAAGACTAAAATAGACAAGTATCATTAGGTGCATCCTAGTCCCACAAAATAAACTAAATATGGCCTTGTTCTTAATCTAGGGTCCTTGTCGCTTGAAATTAAATAACAATATTGATATCAATGCAAATTAGTACTATTAATAACAAAATGATGATTGTATATAGCTTAGGGCGCTCTAATATTAGTATTGTTAGGAACATGTATCTTCCCAAGTATGCTATATCATTAATTAAAGAGGTGTTTCTTCATTGATTATCGTGTACATAAATAATCATAACAAATTAATGATAACACTAATATCATGTTTGGTGTTACATCTCATAGGCGCGTCATGCTAATTAGTGTTATGGTTGGATTAAAAAAAAAATAGTTAGGTTGTTTTCTAACAAAAAATTTAGGCATTACACTTTTG
>VDFB02115927.1:0-19996 GCA_007258455.2 Sequoia sempervirens
AATCTGGAGATATCAATGGAGCCTTGAGGATATATGTGTGGAGTGTTGATGTTACAAAATCAAAACTAGAGTTAAAGGCATAAAATTGTTTAATAACACACAAGGTTGACAGTGCAAACATCACACTGATTGATATGACCACTAGGATCATCCTTCATTGCATAATTCTGAAGGAATGGATGATCAGATTGGGTACAAATCCCAATAAAATGTTGGTGTCGTTTAGCCAAATAAGTGTTAATTATTTGTGATATTGGAATGTTTGTGGGATCTTTTCCCATCTCCCACCTAAAAATGGCATTTACATAATACAAGACGAGATATTGCTTGCCTCAAAAGTTAACGCTTTTTCTTGTCTAAATAATTGACATACATTTTGTTGGCAGCTAAACTTATATTTAAAGCAGATAGGGATAAGGTTTTCTGCAGCTGATTATTATACTAAATGACAGTGTTGATGATTTATAATCATATACGAAAAAACAAATATTAGAAATAAAGATCAATTTGTAGTGTAAAAAATATCATGGTCTCTCATTACAGCGTGAGGTTCCAATTGGTAGACCACAATAACAATTTACTAATCCTTTTGGGAATTCATGCTCTTTTTAGAGCACGAAGTTCACATACATCTTTGACTAGGGGAGAAGGAGGAACTAAGGATCTTTAGGAATACAACTTTGACGGGGAAAAGGAAGAACTTTGACGGGGAAAAGGAAGAACTAAAGGGGGCACACAGAAGTTCCATAACCATCAAGTCCCAAAAAGTTCAAAAAAAGACTAAATTTTATTTATATACAGCATTTTAGAAGATTCAGAAGATTAGTCATAGATTCATAAGCACAAGTAGTATACCGGAACAATGAATATGGAAATAGTATGATTGCAAAAGCTAACATACATTGGGTTAACCAATGTTTTCTTACTTTTAAGTCCAAATGATCCAGTTTACTATACGGGAGAAAGGAAGGAATCACACGCCACATCTTCATTGCTACAAGAACAAATAAAGACAATTCGTTCTCTTCTACCAATGAGATGAAAGGAAAGTACAGGACAACAAAGCTGAAACCCCTCCTTGTGTCTCTTTTTAATACCAATACTTTTGACTCATAAAAAAGTAATTAGAACTTTGATAATACACAAGTAAAACCCTGTACAGACTAGTCATGAACAAAACTCCCAACTGTTAGCACTATTGAAATAGATAAAGCTGACCCAGAATTAGGTTTCACTTGAGAACTTAAATGGTTAGCTTTGACATTCCTACTGAAATGTTCCTGAACATGGAGCACCAGAATAATTTTTGCACTCAAAAGAAAACACCGAATGTTTGTTGCTACTTTCAAGGCTCACCAGTTGGCAAACAGGAAGGCATTTTTGAAAAAGGATACAACTGCTCCAGAGTTTTTAAAGTCTAATGTCCTAAAAACTAGTCCAAATATGTTGCTAAAAATTTCCAAAGTTTCATAAATTAGACTAGTTCCAAAGAATGTGACAACTTGGTAAGCCAGAGGTACCAAAATTGGGAAAAGTAAAGGAATAATTGTACTTCAACCTGAACCTGTACAATTAATGCTACTTGCCTTTACAGCATGTTTGTTGGACACTCCTGGGACACAATATGTTATTTCAACAATTTGCTAACTAAGAAAGAAAGTTGGTACATCTCTAACCAATTAAGATCCTCTTGTACAATGGATGTAAGATACCTGTTTTGAGAGCTAAGTACTAAGGATATGTTCCTATCAGGGGTTGGGGCCCTAGCTCGGTTGGCTAAATCTTTCCTGTTGCAGGAGGTTGGTCACGAAGTCTAGTCGCCCCCAACCCCGTGGTACCGGAGGGCGTGTCGCGCCAGCGCCGCCAGTCACGTTAAAAAGTTTACCAGGCGCACTGCAGTTTATATGGGGTCGTGCTACCCGATTCCTGGAGTCTAAAAAAAAAAAAAAAAAGGATATGTTCCTATCTTTGCAGCGAGTTAATTGGCTCGAATTTCTGGTGGAATTAATATGACATGAATTTTTTTATGTCAGAAGCCTTGAAATGTTAATTATTATCTTCCAAATCCCAGAGTCTCTCAAAGAGCTATTTCAATTAAAGGCCTTCATTATATTGAATGTCAATGCAGTATACTTTCTACCAAAATTTTGGAGAATAATATTACATAGAGCATTTCAGCTCGTGATATGGAATTCTCTAGAAGTACAAATTAAACCTTTGTTATCTTGAGGGCTCAACCCCTAGCAAGCTGCGAACAGCAACCCGAACTGCACCTACGGCTCCAAGCTGTTTCATATTTGATGTCATACCATTGTCTGTTTGCTTGTCTTCTTCAATGTCTGTGACATCCAACTGAACACCAACATAGAAAGCTACCTGTTTAAAATATCCCAAATCAAATGAAGGAAGATGAAACCTGGTGTTGATTTGGCAAGCAACAGTCCACATGTACACAGCATATCAAATCATATTTATAGAAACAAGTCCATATAAAAATAATATAGCAGAAAAATATATTGAACATGTATGTTCAATAACCTCTGGCACATTTACTTGATTATTAGTTCAATAAAACTTATTCATAGAATCTCTTTCTGTATGTTTTCTCAAAATATGCACAAGGCAAGTTATCTGCAGTGTATATGAAAAATAAATAACTTTGGCTCTTGTATGACTGTATTCTGAACTGCCATACCATGCATTTAAGAGCTCTTGGAAACAAAGTTTTTAAGATAAGCCTTGCGATTTCCAAGTGCTCTATAGCATCAAGAAAATGATTACCAAATGAACGACCAGTTGTAATAAGCAAATCTTGAATACAGTTAGTATATCGGCATTCTAAGAGATTTCCAAATTAGTATGCCACCAGTGAAAATCATGTAATTTATCAACCAAGTTTATTTGTCTATGTTTTTGTGAACCACAAATTTATTAGCTTCATAAGTTCGGGCAAATTCTCTATCAATTATTGAACCAGTTCTTTGCTTTGTCATATCAAAGATCTTTCCTCCCTTAAATTTGCTTAGCCAAAGTCTGTACATCTGTTGACTGTATTTCATTGATTAGCCACTGAAACAGTGTTACAGCTCGACTTGCATTCCTTTCCTACTATGAATTGGTGTGCTAGGGTTGGTTTTCTTTTATTTGGATTCTTCCAGTTTGTCTTTCATTCAGAATAGCTCCTTTATACACATTGTCGCTGTTACTGCTCTAGTAATCATGTTGAGGGCATTCCCTTAGATACTGTACTCCCTTTTTCATTCATCTAAGAAATAGCATGGACCATATCTAAATTTCAATCATCTCTTTTTATATAACAAATTGAAAGACCACAATACAATTGCTATTAATCTGTCCAACCATGGACAATCATTCTAACTGCAAACAAGATTGTTCGAATATTAACAAACAGGGCCTTCCAGTCTGCCTATTTCCTAACCTTTACATACTGCGATTCTTGCTCTGATATCTCCTTAAACAAGATTAACTGTGCATACAACATACATTAGCCTTTTTTCTGGAATAACCTCTTTAACTGTATCTACAAATACTTTTACCCCATCTGTTTCACACATACATTACCATACTAGATTTTTATTTACTTATCAAATTAATCTTTCTTTGATTGTGGACCAAATCTTGCATGTTATCAGATCCAGTAGCTAAAGATTTTATAGTAAAGATTATAAAAGGAGTTAGAGACAGAAAAGGGTTACCATTTTCTTACTTGCTATTTTCTCTGAGTGAGACCTGAGTTCTTCTCATATTTCTTGAGGACAAAAACCCTCTTGGAATACCAGTTTTGGGGACGAAAACCCTCCTATCTGGATTTGATGATTTCATTCTGAAGTCACAATTATGCTGTAAAGTTGAGTTTGATTTCTAGCTGTTGTTTCAATGGAGATTTTTGATGTGTTTTACTTTTGACATATTTTGGGGGTGCAAAGATTTATGATTCAAGAAATTTTTATGTTATTTTTGAGAGTTTCCTTGGAGGCATGCCTGAGTGTTGGGCTGTACCAATCAGCTATTCCCATTCATACCTTCTTGATAGATCAGTTTGGTGTGACAAATATTATTTAATCTGCTGATTGAAGTTTCTTCTTGCATTTTCTTGCTGGCCATTCAAGATTTTAAGTGATTTTGGTGGTTTTGGGGACTATACCATCCATGTTCCAGCTCGTACTTGTACCTGTTGGGTGTGTGAATCTCCTTGCTCGTTGCTGCCCTTGTTCATGTGTTTTAAGTAAGTTTGGAGGTGCCTAGGCCATTACTAACCCTACCGCTCCTTTTGGCATTAGAGAAAGGTGTTTTGCGAGTATTATGAGGTTTTCCTAGGGTCATACAGCTGTTGTACCTGCTATATATCATGCCCCTGAAATGGTAATACTAAAATATAAAGTATTGAAATACAAATAAATAACAAAATACAAATACAAATATTAACAATTTAATATTATTATAATTATAATATAATATTATAAATATTAACAAAGTATATGTAAAAACTATTATAAAAATAAGAAAATATATAACATTTTGCAACAGCGATTTATGTGAGCAAATGATCACCCATTAAGAAGTGATTACCCTACAAGTCAATAGGCAGCAATTATTCTAAAAGGTGCAACGATTACTCTAAACTAAGTAGCATTGATCATTCTACACTAAGAGCAACGATGCGTTATGAAAAGGCAGAACTAATGTAAACAGCGATTCTATGTGATAGGAAATATAAAAGCATTTGAGGATAAATAAAGAGTTTAAAGGCAGTGATCATCTCCTTAACAAAAGGCCATGTCTTTCTAAAAGGTTATCACTTACCAAAAGGATGCATCTCTTCACTCAGGAATGAGGATATAAAAGGAATATATCCTGAGTATGAAGAGGGCAGATTTTGAATATTACAGGCATCAATAAGGAACAAAATACAATTTGGAAAGCAGCTTGAAATTAAGGAAGTAAGGATGGAATGAATAAAAATAAAATATAGAAATAAATCAGGAATCTGAATAAGAACAGCAGAGTAAAGGGAAAATAGAATATCATTTGTGATTAGAGTAGATATCAAGAAGTAGGTAGAAGATCATTCAATGAGATATATATGAAGACAAACTATGAATCAATAATAAGGGAAGTAAGTTTAATATGATTACACACACACACATATATAAGTTCATATCAATTAGGAATATATATATATATATATACACGATTATTCAATAATGATGCTTGCAGCAATTATTGACCCTTTAAATTATGGTTCTTTAATATGATTATGGATAATATATTCTTATTCATTTGATTTACACTAAGCAATATCTTCTGAATATTAAGAACAGATTGATCATCATTTTTGGAGAAATATCTGTAGGTTGATACTTACAGGGAGGCAACTGAAATAATTATCTACATAAAGAGTCATTTGCTTTCTTTGATATAGTTCATAGACATTGGTATGCTATTTAATGCAATGTCTGAATATATTAATTCCATGTATTAACATGCATTAAGATATTTGAATATATATATTTGATAGTGTTAGTTTTAGGATCAGAAAATGCAACACATAAGACAATGAACACGATGTTTACCCTGGGAAAACCCTCCTACTCGAGGGAGAAAAACCCAACAAATAATCTCTTATATATCAGATAAGAAAATTCAGAATATTGCTTACAAATCAGGCCTTACACAAGGCTGAGTCTGAAACAAAGAATGGAGACACTTCTCCTTAAAATGGATCTGCTGCTAAGACTGCCTGAACTGCTAAGAATAGCGAATACCTGCTGCTAATAATGGCGAATGTCTATTGCTCATAATATGCGAATACCTACTGCTAATAATGGCGAATGAATGAAATGAACTTGATGATGCAAATGAGAGGTCTTCACCTCCTTAATATACCAAGATAGGCGACCTCTTCTCAAGGTCAGCTCCTTTTAGAGAATAAAAATTATAAAAAAATATCACTTATGACATGAAGGTCGACCTGCCTTAGACAAAGATATATTAAGGAGAAAAATATCTCCTGCAGCCACAACACTAACAGATAGGAGTTGTAATTCATATTGCTTTATCAATCTAAGTTATTAAGGCCTCTATAATTTGTTCATGGGAAGAAGCGTTGGAAGTTCAACGATTGAGGGGGAGAGATTCCTTGCTAAGCAGGAAAGACTCCTAGCACTCTATTGAGGTTCCTAGAGCTGGAAGTTCAACGATTGAGGGGTGCGAGATTCCTTGCTAAGGAGGAAAGACTCCTAGCACTTTCTTGAGGTTCCTTCTCTAATCTTCCCCAATGAAGGATTATTGAGGGGATAATAATTTTGACTCAGCATTGTGAATTAATCATCTAGATCAGTGCATATACATGTAAAATATCGTATTAAATGTAACAATACTAATAATCAATTGATTATGTTATATTATGGATCATTGGGTTAAACTAGAGTCTATCAGAAGTTGTAATTTAATAAACATGTCTCTTACTTGGAAATTGTGATTTTAGGGCAGAATTCTAAGTACACCAAAATAGGGGACATTACAAATTGGTATCAGAGCAAGTTCCTGCCAGCCTACAGGACATACCTACTTTAACCGCCATTCAATTAGAATCAACTATTCAACCTTCTTCTTAAGTAGGCCAATAATGCATCTCTATATGTGTCTGCCTTTCATGTGTATACTTTGAATTCATGCATATACTTCATGACTTACGTGCATGCTTCATGTATTCACCTGTATGCTTCCAACTTCGTGTCTCACATGTATTTACATGTATTCACTTGTATGCTTCATGCTTCTTGTGTATACTTCACGTATTACGTGTACTCATGTGTATACTTGGTGACTTACGAACACTTTGCGACTTACATGTATTGATGTATACCTTGTGCCTCACATGTATTCAAGTGTATACTTTGTGACTTACATGTATTCAAGCATATACTTTGTGATTTAAATGTATTCAAGTGTATACTTTGCAACGTACGTGTACTCATGTGAATACTTTGTGGCTCACATGTATTAATCCTTTGAGACTTACGTGTATTCATGTGTAGACTCTGTGACTTGTATTCGTGTGTATACCTTGCAACTTACGTGCATTCATGTGTATAATTTGCGACTTATGTGTATTCATGGGTATACTTTGTGACCCATGTATTCAGGCATATATATGCTTCATGACTTACATGTATTTATGAAATGTCCCACCCCTGGTGAGATATCTACTAACTGAAATTGGCTGTGCGTTTACTTGTATTTTCAAGTTTTGTTTTGTGTTTGAGATTTTTAATAAGAGTTTGCCAGGAAATGCAAGAGATAGATATATATAAACAAATTGCAATTTCGACAAACTACTAAAGCACAAGCTATATATGTATTCAAATCAGGTTTATCATTGCATTACATTCACAGAGAATTCATACCCGGAAACTGAATACATAATTATTGCAAATCTGGAAATTCATATCAGCAACCAGGAAACCCTCATACATGGACGCCTAACTCTAGAATCAAGATTCTCCACCTTAAATTATCTGCAGATTGGTATCTTTGACTCAGCTGCCCAGATTGATGAAGTTTTCAGACCAATAACTTAGGCGTTTCAGCCTAGCATCAACTCGCCCAGCAATAGAAATGGTACGGCCGCAGCAATAGTGATTGGTATGGTCTGCTGGTACAGTAGTACAGCCTAGTAAGGAGATGCAACAGCAATTAATACAAACAGCAACAAGTATTCTTCTGATTTCTGATAGTAATCTCTTCAAACCCTCAAAAAGACCTCTCTATTGAGCACAATGTGACCACTGAATGATAGCCACTTGATGAATGCCACCTTTGGGTGATCTTTCATACCTGTGGCTAGCAGAATCAAAGAGAAACTACGTTCTCCAAGACTAATTTTTGCAGCAAACCCTGGTTTACTTCTCTCCACAAGAATTCTCCAAAAAGCATAAGTGTAGAATGAATTTCATTTGCTTTTTGAAAGATTTATATACCTCCCTTGAAATGGCACGATTTCCCAAGTGCCTTTTTTCCTTTAAAATATAATATAATATTTTGTTTTGATGTGACTTTATTATGTCTCATTAAATGGGCGCTCAAAACAAGGACACTTTATATTGACTTTATAAAAGTAATGACCCCCTTATTATAAAGTCAACTTAAGTCATTATAATATGCACTAATAATAATTAATTATTAACTTTAATAATAATTATAATATCACAACTCCCTCAATAATCAACTTTTATCAATTTTGTCAGTGCTAGGAGGAAGCCCTCTAAAACCTCTGCTCACCTGGTGCCTTACTATAAATAGTAAGGTTGGCCTCTATCACCCAATTGACTTACTATAAATAGTAAGTGCAAAAAAACGGAGCCAAAAACCCTTGAATAACATAGCCTCTGAATATGCCAAGGGACTGGAGAGATAAACACTGCAAATTGTTACACCCCGATTGTATAGCTACTATTCATAGGATGTACATTGTAAATGTTGAATCTTTCTGTTGAATAAAGTGAATTGTTCTTGTGATCAATTGGATGTATCCTAAATGATTGTCTCTTTATCTGATGCTTCTGTTAATATAATTCTTGAATGAAATTAGCATATTGAGTTATGGAATAATGTTGTTCTAACCTATTACAATGTTTAATGTATATTACCTTGGTTTTGAGCAATTGATTTCCGTTGTCGTCTCATGATTTGCAGGAGACAGGTTCGTACCTCGAGACAGAGGAGAGATATCACTCGGGGAAGAACTTGGTCGGGTAAACAGTAATGAATACCAACTGGACATACACACACAAGCCTTAGAACTGAGTAAGCTAAGTCATTGTTTTGGTTAAAGGTAAGTCATCTGTAGGCTTGTCTAGTATCATTAGGAGTCGTGTCTTCTTCTGAATGTGTAAACAAGTGATGCTTGCCAGTATAACCTTATAAATGATAAGTTCTGGTTAGAGGTGGATATGTGTATTTGTACATACGAATACGATATGTACAAGTACCCATAAGTACATTCATGTCGATACAAACGTATTAAGCAGATGGATATGCCATACGTATGTGTCGATATAAATGTATTTATGGATACTTATACATGTAGTATATATACAGATATATATACAAGTATACATACCCACGGCTAACGAGATAAATGAATTATATATTGTAATGATATCTTGCCTCTGAAATTATACGAATACATATATATTAATTTACATGTTTAATGTATAATGTAAATGAATATATATGTATTAATATAATGTTAAGTATTTCAATATATTTAATATTATATTAAAATATTAATATAATATAGTTTAAAATGTATATAATATTATTTAAATTGATAATTTAAATAATTATGCATAAACTATATTATGTAAGTATTTTAATATAATAAACAAATATATTTAAATAAAAGATTTGTCAAAATCAAATGAAATAAAAGTTAAAACATTGTAAAGCACTTTTATTAAATACGAATTCTGGAAAGAACTTAAAAATCGCAGATTTCATAAAAATTGCGAATTGCTTAGAAAACGCGGATTTTTCAAATGTATTCGTTGAAATGTTAATCTTCGAATTTGAGCCTGCATAAATGCGTCATTTTACTTTGAAAACTCTATTAAAATATTAAAGTTTTACCAAAGCGAAATAAAGAAGAAAAACGCGAAAATGCAGAAGGGAAAATGAAAAACGCGCAGGTAACCCGCGCGACTAGGGCCAGACGTCTGAAAATGGCCGATTCATCTCTTGCTTGGTGAATAAAATGAAATCTGTACGTCATTTGAGCAAGGAAGAAGTCAGAAATGAAACTTGGCATTTAACCTAACTGTAAAAACGCGCCAGTTGAAAGTTGTCACAGTTTTAACAGCCTGAAACAAATTCGAATTAAAATGAACTTCTTGCTGTCAAACATGGAGGTCGAAACCCTCACCAATTTGATACACGTTTTTAGTTTGAAATATTCTTCAACCTGCTGGCAGTCCTGGCGCCATAGAAGGTGGAAATCAGTTTTAAAATGAACCTATAAATATACCTGCGTTTTGGCATTCTTGGGCACACGAATTTACAATCAAGTTCTTGAGCATTTCATAGCAAAAGAGAGAATTCGCCATAGTAGAGAATTTGTGAAGTATTTTGTTAAGGAAAGGTGTTTTCTGATCAAAAGAGCAGAAGTTGAAATTGCTGGTTTAAAGTAAGCTTTGAATAAAAGAGGAGTAACTGGGAATTACACTGTTACTGTGTTGAGCTTTTGGTTTCAAGAATCCAAGCTGAAAGTGGTCTGAATAGAGGCCAGTGAAGGAGTTATCTTCCCAACTTGTGGAAAGCTAAAACAGGCATGCTAAACTCTTACTTTTTATGTTAATCTGATAATTCTCTGAAATATAGTCATAGCTAGAAAGAAATGAATATGATTATCTCAAGATTGAACTAAAAGAATAATAGTTTCTTAACCATTATCATGAATTTAGTCTTGTCATGGCTTTTGTTTGGCTTTTGTTGTCAATGATGTACACTTTACATTGGTTAATGGAAAGCAAACTGCATTGTGTTTTAATGGCTCTATATAATGAGCATATGCCTGTGAATAAATATTAGTTACTAGGGTTGAGTCAAGAATATTTGCAAGATATACTTTACAACTTAATACAAACAACTTAATCAAGTTATTGTATCCCTAGGATGTGTATATCCTGAATTAGGGCGTCAGTTGTAGTAACTTGTTAAATAGATTCATCATTCCAGTAGTAAAATGTTGTAGGAAGTCTAGGGTACGGACTACCCCGATAGACCAACCTACGCGTAGAATTAAGATAGCCTTAAGTCAAGTTGAACCTGGCTAGTGAATGTGACATATGACCTATGTTCTTCGTTGAACGTAAACACTTTGGCCAAAGTAGTGTAAGGAACCATTTAGTTGTTGTACTACACTGTCAGTTCACCGTGATTCCGAAATACGACCTAGTTTGTGATTTGCCGTTAGCACGAAAACTAGTTTTGTAGAATCACAGCACTATGTCCAGTTGGTAGTCATTAAAGGTTACCCAACCAATCTCTTCTTCGAAGGGAGGGCCGTTCATTGAAAAATGATCGTGCGGGGGACCGCATTATAAGTCCGTGGTTGGCGGAAAAACGCTCGAGTGATGTTTCTCCTCCACGAACACCCGACGGATGCTCCAAAGCTTGACAGGACGGATTCCTGGACCTTCTTATTTCTATTGGTGTCAAAAGCCTACGGGCTATGTATGTATGTTTCTCATCATGCTTTGTAATTTCATTTGAAATGAAATAGTTTATAGATGCAATAAATGTTTCTTATTTATGTTTTGAAAAGAAATTGTTTGTTCAAAATGGTATTGTTCTTACTTTTATGTATGAATTGTAAAGTTTTAATTTTATCGTACAAGTGTGTTCGTTACAAATGGCCATTTGAAGAGCGAGATAACTCCAACACTAGGCCCTATATTCACCATTATTAGCCTATGAGGACCTAATAATAGGCTAATCCTCCAAACTCTGATGCTCGCTAAAAAGGGGACATTACAATTTATGTACATGCTTCATATCTTATGTGTATTTATGTGTCTTTCACATCCATGCTACATGTATTAAGTATATTGATGTGTTTGCTTCATACCAGGTGTGTCTTCAACAAGATAACTCCATGTGTGTTTATGATTACTTTATGCTTAAAAATTATGAAAAGCCTTTGTCTGTCAAAATGCTTCTTGAAGCACTAACCAACTAGCTTGTCTAAAATTGATTTTTATTAGTATCCAAATGTAATAATGGAGAGTTGTAACTATTGAAGTGAAAGGTGTGACTCACTCAAACTTGTGATATAATAGGGAGAGCATTTCATCCATAACATCATTGAAGAACTCAATTGAGAATGGAACCTTAAGCGATTTTGCAAATGAATTAAATAGGAATAGTGATGATGAAAGAAAGGATGTAGCTCCAAAAATGAAAGATTGTGACCCTTCAAATATGAAAGACTATGACTCCCTCAACAATAAGATATAAAAAAAAGGGGGGAATAACCTCCTTGTAAAGAAACCATCAATAGGAAATAAATCTAACAATCTACTTGGAAGTAAAGTATTGCTATCAAGGGCAGCCATGAAGGGTGGTGACTACTTCAAGGAATGAATATAAGGGATGAATCAATTCATTGACACTCAATAAGCAATCACCCATCTATCCCTTGAGCAATCAAGGAATCATCACTTATCAAGAAATCAAGCCATCAAAATATCAAAAGATTTCCCAAGGAAAGAACACAATTGTTCTAATAAAGAGTAATGTGTACAATCAAGTACATACCACATATGATTTACCTTGTAACCTATGAAATTGATCTAATGAACTTTGCCTTGTGGACTCACTCCTATATGTAATATCTAGAATAGATCATTTCATCTAAGGGTCTTCTTCTCCTAAGACTTTTTTTAGAGTAGCTCTACATTCATAAACTTGATACAAATCAAGCTACAACAAAATTACTACATGAGCCTATGCTAAGTTGCATTATGGGTCCATAACCCACAAATCCCAAGATCATTCTCACCTTTCAAACTTTGGGGTAAATTGATATTGTTTAAAAGGATCATATGAAATAAAAGTACTTCATTTAAAGGAAATTGTACTCACTCACATTTGATTGAACAACCTGTGGTGAGGAATACCTAGATCTTTCACTCAAATTGGCTTACACAAAGGATCCCATTATTCACAACACTCCCAAAATCTATCGTGATGAAGGATGCAAACATTTTTCTATCATTGATCTCAACAAAGGGTAATGAAGAATTTGTATCATAGCCTAGGATACTTACAGTAATGAGATGAGAGAGAACTTGTCTTAAATAACAGATCGCACCAATTTCCAACTCTTGGTTTTGTTGTTGAGAGATATTGGGAAGTGGTAGTACACAAGACAATAAATAGTCCTCATTCTTAAAAGGATAAAATTAACCTTGTTAGTAGTATGCTAACAACTCTCCAAGGATATCATGGTAGTATTAAGTCGGGCATAACTAGCTACAAAATTCTCAATTCCTAAACACCCCAAAGAAAAGCTACTTACTTCACAAGGAGCAGTACGAATCTACAAGATTGATTTGGGATCTTGGTTGTGATTGCTTGAGGACAAGCAATCTTGGGCAAGGCGGACTATCATGCCCCCGAAATGGTAACACTAAAATATAAAGTATTGAAATACAAATATTAACAATTTAATATTATTATAATTATAATATTAATAAAGTATATGTAAAAACTAATATAAAAATAAGAAAATATTTAACATTTTGCAACAACGATTTATGTAAGCAAATGATCACCCATTTAAGGAGCAATTACCCTACATGTCTATAGGCAGTGATTATTCTAAAAGGTGTAGCGATTACTCTATACTAAGTAGCATTGATCATTCTAAACCAAGAGCAGCGATGCATTATGAAAAGGCAGAACTAATGTAAACAACGATTCTATGTGATGGGAAATATAAAAGCATTTGAGGATAAATAAAAAGTTTAAAGGCAGCAATCATCTCGTTAACAAAAGGCTATGCCTTTCTAAAAGGTTATCACTTTCCAAAAGGATGCATCTCTTCACTCAGGAATGAGGATATAAAAGGAATATATTCTGAGTATGAAGAGGGCAGATTTTGAATGTTATAGGCATCAATAAGGAACAAAATACGATTTGGAAAGCAGCTTGAAATTAAGGAAGTAAGGATGGAATGAATAAAAATAAAATATAGAAATAAATCAGGAATTTGAATAAGAACAGCAGAGTAAAAGGAAAATAGAATATCATTTGGGATTAGTGCAGATATCAAGAAGTAGATAGAAGATCATTCAATGAGTTGTATATGAAAACAAACTATGAATCAATAATAAGGGAAGTAAGTTTAATATGATTACACACACACACACATGTTCCACGGAGTTTCCTGACGCAGAGACGGGGGGATGGGTTTCGAGGTTGGGGGGGCCTAAGTTTGGGGACGTCAACGGGGACGGTGGCGGGGCGGCAGTGGAGCGGTGCTGAAATACATATAGTACTTGAGAAATTAGTTATAAAAAGATGTATAACTGTAGAAGCCTAAGGAATAAGTAAAGTTTCAACACGTTGCAATGATTGCATTGAATTAGTAGTAGTTTTTAAATTTTAAAATTAAATTTTAATAGTGAACACTGAAAATCAAAATATAGTCATTGGAACAAGAACTAGAAGTTCAAAATTTCATAATCATGATCCATAATTACAATCAACAATGTTCAAACTTCAATCTTCAAAACAAAATAGTAAATACTAGATAGTAATACTAATGACTCATGACTCATGACTCATGAGTCAATGGCTAATGGCCTAATGCCTCTAATCATCCCCAAGCTCCATGTCGATCTCCTCATCACTGGAATTGTTGGACCCCACATGCTGCCCTCTTCGCAAGAATGAAAAAGATCCTTTTGGCTTGCTCTCCTAAGCTTGCTCCTAACTTCGTAAGTCTCCTTGCAAGTTGCAGCTCAAAGCCTCAAACTCAAACTTTCACTTCACTCTTCCTCTTCAAGTTTAGACTGTAGCAATGAATTTGCGAATAAGATTGAGACAATATGTCTCTCTTATAACTTTTTTGAGAGGCCTTGGGGATTGGGATCGACTTAGGGTTATGGTTAACCCTTTGAAGTGACCTTATTCCTTTTGTTTTAAGAAAAAATCATCAAAATAAACGCTGCACCACAGGAGTCTTTTGCGAGTTTCCTAAGGTGTTGAGGGACGTCTGGGAAACTCAAGGACGTCCAAAGTCCCCTTTTGGAGATTCCCAAGAAGAAACGTCCCCCTTTTAAGGAAATGGCGGAGAAAACTTGGAGGCGGCGGGGGGACGCTTCCCAGGCATCCCCGCGTCTCGAGGACGTCCCCGTCTCAAAAACGCCTGTTTTTTCAAGGGGGACGCATCCCCATGGAGCACTAATATATATATATATAAGTTCATATCAATTAGGAATAATTAGATATATATATAGATATTTATATGAAATATATATTATATACGATTGTTCAATAATGATGCTTGAAGCAATTACTGAGCCTTATAAGTAAATTATAGCTCTTTAATATGATATGGATAATATATTCTTATTTGTTTGATTTACACTACACTAAGCAATATCTTCTGAATATTAAGAACAGATTGATCATCATTTTTGGAGAAATATCTACAAGTTGATACTTACAGGGAGGCACTTGAAATAATTATCTACATAAAGAGTCATTTGCTTTCTGCGATATAGTTCATAGACATTGGTATGCTATTTAATGCATATGTCTGAATATATTAATTCCATGTATTTACATGCATTAAGATATTTGAATATATATATTTGATAGGAGTTGTAATTCATATTTCTTTATCAATCTAAGTTATTGAGGCCTCTATAATTTGTTCATGGGAAGAAGAGCTGGAAGTTCAACGATTGAGGGGGAGAGATTCCTTGCTAAGCAAGAAAGACTCCTAGCACTCTCTTGAGGTTCCTAGAGCTGGAAGTTCAACGATTGAGGGGGAGAGATTGCTTGCTAAAGCAAGAAATACTCCTAGAAGTCTCTTGAGGTTCCTTCTCTAATCTTCCCCAATGAAGGATTATTGAGGGGATAATAATTCTGACTCAGCATTGTGAATTACTCATCTAGATCAGTGAATATACATGTAAAATATTGTATTAAATGTAACAATACTAATAATCAATTGATTATATTATATTATGGATCATTGGGTTAAACTAGAGTCTATCAGAAGTTGTAATTTAATAAACATGTCTCTTGCTTGGAAATTGTGAGTTTAGGGCAGAATTCTAAGTATACCAAATAGGGGACATTACACTATACCATCTCTACATCAGACCCGCATACTGTCTGATTAATTTATAATACTCTGAAACATAAGTTTTCTGCTGATTGTAGAAGAAATTGCAGTGGTACTATAGTCCTTTCTAGTGTGACCTTGTTTTGGGAGTTCATATCAGTAGTTTGGGGTGGTGATTAGAGTGATATCAACATGACTCCAGTTCTGTTTTGACAGTAATCAAAGTGATATCAACCTTGTTTCAGCACCTTCATCTTTAATAAGAGGTATACTTCAGTTAGTTATGTGCTTGGCTATTAAGGGAGTGATATTCTATGCTTAATTTGCATTTTCCGGGGTACTTTGTGTTGTTACAGCAGTCTTGATATTATAATCAGAATATTATATCAGCTTGTTTCAGCAGTGTATCTCATATCATGTTAATTTGTAATCTGTTCATATCTATCTTGTAGTCTTCAGATGGTATAACTGCCGAAGGGTTAACATTTGCATGCATTTCATATTGTAGAATTGGACGGTTTACCACCAATTATTATATCATATCATTCAGCCCGTTTTGGCATTGAACAAGCTCGCATTGTTGACCATTTTGGTCTGAGTCAAACTCAGACATTCTGCCAATGGCCTACAGTGCATTCACATAGCCCACTGAAGAGGTGTTGATAAGGTTGGCTCTGCCGGCTGCATGTCATTTATGCAGTCCACTAAAGAGGTGTTGATTAGGCCCACTCAGCTGCATTCGTATTCTAGCCGGCTTGCTGCCATTCATCTTCTTGCATCCATCATAGATAGTGGTGTGGTCAAAGCACTACATGCTCTCGCCTTGCCCACTTTGGGATTTGGGTGATCAGAAAGTGTGGAGGCATTGCATATGCATTTCTATACTACAAAAAAAATAAAGAGGATGGGTTGTTACAGAAACACAACATTACAATACCCATTACCACCCCTCACAGTTATTAATAACTCCTTGTGGGTGAATGATTGGCCCATCCGTTCTTTTGCTCCAATCAAAAGGTTGTATGCAAGAAAAGAAAACAGTTTGCAGTACATCAAATTGTAAAAGCATCTATTCTAATGTTTATCCCCTAATTGAAGAAATACTGAAGAACCCATCTATCAAATTTTTCCATCAGGAAAACAATTTAGACATTGTCCATGATTCTATCATGCATAGTGCCATCTTAATATGCCCAAGTGTGATATGCATATACCATTATCTATGCATGTGTGTTTAATCACCTACTGTAGGTTACAGTTCAATATTTCGTCAAAACAATTTTTCTCAATAGAAATGGTTTCAGGTTCCTTGAAATGCTACAGACAATATTTTTTGGCTGAGAAGAATTCTTTCTGAGAGTCTCTATATAATGGTGCCCACGCCAAATTTGAGAAAAGAGATCAAGAAACATTCAACAATGCTTTAATTTTTTTGATAGTGTACAATAAAACATGCTGCATTATATTTTTAGACTGCATATGCTCCTGGAAAAATCATGATATATAACATTAAGCTGCAATCAAAACACTATTTTCTGATTATGATTATGATTTATCCAAAGGCTCGACTGAGTGTATCCTATACTAAAAATACTTAAAGATGTCTCGATTCAATAAATTAAGTTAATATCTTCTGAAGAGTAGTATGGCCCTAGTACAGGTGATAAGTGAATGTTACCTTCCTAAAAGAAACACAAATTCTTAGGCCCTGGAAATTCAGTTTCACAGGCACTGTTGTTGGTGTAAATAGGTAATTTTCCTATCTAGTAATTAGTGGGGTCCTATTTACATGTTAAGTCCACATAGGTCCTCGGCATATTTCTAGAAGCTTTAAGTTGTTTAGATAAGATTTTAGTTTTTTAGATTTTATTTAATAGTAGAGTCCTAGGTCATTGAATGATGACTCATGTAATTTAATGATGACACAAGTCATTTAATGTTTTGCATTTGGTATTTCATCAAACCTTGTTATAAGCAAGGTCATTGTACACTTTTGCAAATACCTCATTATCATATTTGATAGATCTTAATATCAAGCAAGATTATTTCTTGCATACTCTCTTGTTGAAGGTTTCTATTGTTTTTGCAGGTGGTCTTGGGTGTCGAGTTAATCTTCAGCTCCTACAACTGTAATGCATGACTAGTCCAACTATACTAAGAACTAATTGATGATTAACATGAATTTTCTTCTACTAAGATACCTCACAAAACCAAGAAAAATAGCTAGATTATTTTTATTAACAAAAGGGATACTGGCCAAGCTGATAGGCAAAAACGAATTTATCAACATTAACAGACCTGAAATCCATGCAACTATATAATACCTTTCCAGATGCATTTCGAACAGGTGCTGTATGCAAATGATTCCAGAATGTACAGCCATCCTTCCTGGGATGATAAGAACACACAGTGGGTCAAAGATGTTTATCAACTATAGACAAATTCTTTAACATAATAAATATGACTAATAGTAAAGTCCTAGCCACTTTATAAGTTCTTAAGATACTCTTTTTTGTTTGCTCCCCAAAGAAGGCTTTTCCACTTTCAAAGACAAATATACCTGTAATTTAGGATGCGCACTGTACAAGATTGTTCTACTTCAATACTTTCTTGTATCTGCAAGTAGTATTCATATAATGATCAAAATACTTAAAACCATCACATGCTTTTAGATGAGCCAGGGAAAATAACTACAGCGCGGCTCAAATTAATGGAGAAAAACATAAAACAAAGCAAAATCTTAAATCTACCAATGCAAACATCTTATGGCTAGAGCACTGAAAGCTAGGGAAAATAACTACAGCGCAGCTCAAATTAATGGAGAAAGACATAAAACAAAGCAAAATCTTAAATCTACCAATGCAAACATCTTATGGCTAGAGCACTGAAAATTCATGTGAGAAAACAATTGAATGGATAGAAATATAATGCAAGGAACCCACTTTTGTTATGTCTGCTTGGTTTGTGTTTTGGCCCTGTAAAAATCTGCAGTTCTTTCCCAATACTTCATCTCTAGAATAGCCTGCAAAGTATTTAACAATTTAGATTAGAATTAGTTTATTTTCTATCCACCATTCTTCGATGCTAGGATATTCTTCAAAGAAACACCTGTTGATATAAATTATTTTTTCTCCTTACCCAATAATCTATCTTGGTAAGATATTGGAGGACTTCCAAAAATGAAACAAGTTATTTTTAATGCGGAATGCATAATGTGAACCACATAACATCAACATGCAAATGCAATTTAAGAAATTCAAAATCTTACTCAGATGGGCTTTAAGCATGGTACAATTAAGGTTGAAAATAATAACTCTCTCTCTCTCTCTCTCTCACACACACACACACACACACAAAAGTAAAAAATAAAAGGCAAGCACACACACAAGAATGTCACAAAATATTGACTTTCACAAACAAAAAATGTCACAAAATATGGGCTTTAAACTATGTTCCACCGGCGTCGGGGACGGGGGGACGCCGGGACGGGGGGACAAAGGGGCCTCAATTTCGGGACGGCGGGAGGGGGGACGAGGTGTATATACTATATACTATACATATGGTACTTAAAATGCTAGTTATGAAAAGATGTATAAGACTATTAAGAAGTAAAATAGCAAAATTGAAATACTAAATTAGTACTTGAACATTGAACATCGAATATTGAAGCTTTCAATATCAAATTACTAATTAGAAATTAGAATAGTAATACTCAATACTACAATGTAACATTTGTTGAATTGGCAAATGGAAGATTTCTATTATATTATATCAAAAATATCTGATTATAAAGATGATTACAATGAGTAGCATGATTATATGATATCAAAACAAGTACAAAATCAAAATGTCAAAATGACAAAACGTAGTGAAGGAGGCAGAGGCCTCTAATCATCCCTCGGGAGGTCGGCAAACTCCTCATCACTGGAACCACTGGACTCCTCAAGGTCAAGATCTGCCAAAGGAACACCAACCAGCCCTATATCTGAAGCATCCTCATCCTCATCAATCTGTGATGGCTCCTCTGGCTCTATCGTTGTGCATTGGCCACCTGGGTATCCTTCTCTATCAATTGACCCAATACTCTGTCCCTCTCTGCCAACTTCTCCTCAA
>VDFB02115928.1:0-12551 GCA_007258455.2 Sequoia sempervirens
ATATAATTATGTCTCAAATCTACGCATGAAATATGGTGGTTTGATTCCATGCAAATTAAAATATCTTTTATTTGTGATGTTTTTAGATTCTTGAATAAGTATGGTGAATTGTTGTATGAAATATTGATCATTGTAATTTTGGTTTATTGATCTCATCTAACCTTCAAACCTGAGAAAGTGAATGAATTCTATTATTGGCGGGAAAATATTTTAGATTCATTTTCTCAACCTTGAAATAATTTTATCTTTATTTTATAAATAAGCAAGAGTAAAATACCGTATATGTATTTTTAAAATATTGAATTTATAATTTCTAAATAGATTTGAGTATATTGAAGGATTATTTGTATTTAGACTTAATTTACCCATAAATTTCTCCTTGTTAGAAAATCACATAGGTCACTCAACTATCCAACATGGTTAAGATCTTACTAGAAAGGAATTTTAGAGGATAATTTTTAGGTTTTCAAGACGATTAGAGTGGTCTATCATTATAATTAGAATTTATCATGCTAAAATCACCATCAACACAACAAAACCATGAGTTGTAACAACATAAAGAGTTAGTGGATGGAGGTCATCTTAGAAATAGGAGAAAAGGTCTCAATATATTCAACACTAGGAACTTGTAAGAAATATTTGGTTACAAGATTTTGTGTGCTTGTAATTAACCATTCACTTACCTTGAAGTATAGTTCAAGCCAATGTAGATTCATAGACACATCTCCTAGTGACAATCACATATTTATTTTATCTTTTTGAAATAAATAAACAATGAACAAGATGAATTAGAAAATTTTGCTTATGAAAGATTAATTAATCATTATATTGCATGGACTAAAGCATGGACCTATGTTTTCTTAGCATAATTTTTTCATAGAATATATAAAATTAAAATGAAACATTAACGGAAAGGAGTAGACTAAAAATTATTTGATTTATTAAATACAATAAATATTTTGACATAAAGAAATATTATGGGGAGAAAATTTTGTTATGTTCCATTTACCATGGATGAAAATATATTGAAACAAGGATCCACAACATGGCAAGTTGTTTTTTCTTTCAATGTGTAATGGTGTAAATTTGTATCACGTGCATATTCTCATTAATTTACCCTCATTTTAGTCTTACAAGTTTGATAATGCAAAAGCACGTCACATTTGCCTAGCTTTTTCCACCTGTCCTCATTGTTTGTGTTGGTGAGGGAATTTCTATTAGGGGATGCCCAAGTGCCGCTGAAACATCTCGCACTACACTTTTTTCCTGACAGGATTCCCATGTCAGGGAATGTTAGAGGCATTATGATTCTTTATCAACTGTGAATATAACATCCCTCTTCAAATCTTGACCTTTGGGAATGACCTTTTTGCCTTCAAATTGGACTTTTGAGCCTCATTCTTGGACTCTCTCAAGTTGTCTCTTCATTCTATCAACTCTCTTGATCATTCTATCTCTCCTTGTTTCTCCATCACTCTCTCTTGCTTCTATCAACTCCATACTTCACTACTACATCACTCTTGTTGCTCTAGTTCCATTGTTATTACAGGTTGTCATAGCTCTACGCCATTGGCATGGTGATCTTGTTCTTCTCCTTCCTCTCTCAAATTCATGAGCTCATAGAAAGGAAGGTGATCTTGGCTTATTTTCTTATTTGCATTATCTTACCTATAGAGTAGCATCTAGCTTGTCCTTGCTCTATACTATCTCATTTCTATTCCCTCTATTTCTTTATCACTTTAATACATATTGTGGTCTATCGGCTGTATGTGGAGGTGGGAACACCAAAATGGGGGTTTTATTGAGGCAAAACTCAAAACATAGCCACAACATTTTGTTGTTATTGTGTGTGTAGGTGCAATCTTATTGTGTGGAGCTAGCTAGAGAACTGGACCTTGAGTAAGTTGACATTCTTCTTCTTTCTTCTTTGTCATTTCACTACTAGAATAGTTATATTTATAAGTTAAAGTATTCTTCTTATTTTATTCTACATTTCCATATATTTTTTGTTAAAATGTGAAACCAAAACTTTCAAGTTTTCAGTAGACTATGTGTGTTTTAGTCTACAACTTAACCCTTTGTTCGTACAAGATGCTAGCATGTCTATGAGACTCTAGCACACCATGCTAAAGTCTGAACCACACACTATTGTACCTTGGTAGAGAGCAAATCAGTTTGCAATATGAGACCTCAATGGTCCACTCACCCACTTTTGGAAAACCTCTATCATAAAGCATAAGGAAAACAGAGCTCGATTTTCCCTTCCTTTTTTAGCCTATTCTTTTCATCTAAAGTCAAGGTAGTCTTGAGGTAGTTTAGAGAATTTTTCTCCCTTTAGACTCTTTGGTGTCTTAGAGACTTGGGAGTAGCGAATCCCCCTTCTCTACATTTTGGTGAACTCAACATGAATGCCCTTCTTTTGATTTATGTGTGTCATAAATTCTTCTCTTGGGTCTTGGGTGTGTTCCAGATTCATGTGTTGTGAAGCTTTATGAGATTTATGACCCAAATCTATGACCTATGACATGTTGTTACAAGGATTATTTGACATATAAGGATGGAATCTAGGAAGGTCACTATTGGCTAACTTGATTTACAGTGATCCATTTTGTTCTCATTGTGCCAATCTAGTCACATAGTCCTTTACATCTTCTGAGCTGGTTTGGTCTGAATATGTGAACATGGTCTCATTCACACATATTCCTCCTACTGAGAATGTGAGTGATATTCCTGACATAAATTTTACCTCACATGAGTTGCTACTAAATAAGGATCCTTCCCTGTTGTACGTTCCCGCTCGAATTAATGGCAACATTTTGATTGGTGTTATGGTTGATCCGATGAGTCAAATGAACATGATAATGGAGGAAACCTTGTTCATTAACATTTTTGTTGCCCCTATGGGCACCATTTCTATGTTGGTCTTGGTAGAGCCTAAGGCAATAGATGTATCATTTTTTGTGATTCTAGAGTTTGACATATTTAGAGTTAGGCTAGGCATCCCATGGATGGCCTCTATGAATGGGGCCACCTCTATAGTCCACAAGTGTTTGAATTCCCCCATGAGGCCACAATGCACGTGGTGCATGACATTGGCTATAAATTGCTAGTGTCATGTGGGGGATTTACTCTGGATCACTTTTGGTTAGCCCTGGTTGGACTTCTCCCTCCAAGGGGAGGTTTTTTATATCAAGCTTATGTTAAATATAAGACTGGCGGTTTGGTGTAGAAAGCTCATTTTCATGTATCTCCGTATTCTATTTTTGTGAAGGCCTATATGATAGTGCAACAATGAGCTATCTCTTTGACCCCGTCAAAAGGGAAGGAGAAGCTTGCTCGACTCTCTATAGAACCTTCTCCCCCTGCATCTTCTGCTCCATCTACTTTTGCTTCCTGACCTGTGGTGGCATCCTTAATTTCTAATCCTATGCTTTGTATGGGAAGTGGAATGGTGTCCACATGGTGGAAGGAAAAGTTCTAGGCTTTTTAGTTTCTTGTTCTTATCATGGTTTCCCAACCCACTATATATGGAAAGGGGAAGCATTCCCATGGGGTTGTTCCTGTGTCTCGACCTTCATGGCCTCCAACTCTTCTTCCACCTGTCACTTAGGTAGAGAATGGGAAGAGGCCCGTTGTCGAGGCTCTTGTGTCTATTTCTCCTTCTGTCATCATTTCTACTCCTATATCTCCTCTTCCTGCTCCTACTTAGGAAAGGACTCTTCCATTAGTGACTATTGTGAAGAGTGTCCTTGTAGTTGAGTAGTAGCCTCTAGACTCTTCTCAAGATGCATCCTTCAATGCTCATAGTTGACATAATTTCCTTGCGCATGAGCACAAGCACTAGTTAAATGCTCTAAATGTTGAGCACACTACCTTACATAAGATCGAGGAGGAGTTAGCTATCTCTATTCCTATCTCTTCTATTGTTCCACTTGTTTCTATTTTTTTTTCTTTAGTTCCCATCACTTTTGTCCTCCTTCTAGTGACTTTGGTTGGTCACGATGATGCTCATCCCAAAGGGTGCAAATATTCATCGCTCCCTCCATGGAGCCTCCTCTTTTGATGTCCCTCTCAGACATCCCTCCTTTTTCGTAGCCCTTTGACATGCTCAATACAAAGGTCATGTCTTTTGCAGTTGCCTATTGTTCCTCCTCTGCTTCTACTTCCTCAGTGGGGATCCCACATCCTCCTTTGAAGTGCAAGTTGGAGGATGACCTCACCATGAGTGATGGTTGTAAGAAGGTTTCCCCTTCTTCAGAGTCTAGTTTAGTTTTGGCTTGCATCATCCTTGTGACAGAGGCAACCCATTCTTCCCTTATGTTGGTCACTGCCCCTCTTCCTGAGGTTAGTAGTAACTCTCAAGTGCTTTGTCCTTCCCCTATTAAGTTGACATAGGGAACTCTTGAGAAGTGCATGTTCAACTCGGTGGATGATATCCCAGTTCCTTCCTTGATCTTTTCAATATTGATGAAATTTTCTTCATAGGAACTCGGTTAAGAAGACCTTGAGGGTCCTTCTTCCTTGGCTCTTGTTGTTGGAAAATTGGAGGGAACTTCCCTTGTTATCCTGCCCTTACAGGATCATCCTCCCTCCCCTTATAATTTTCTAGATTCGGAGCAGGATGATCTATTGGTCGATGAGGACTAGGGTGGTGCCTCTTCTACATTTGTAGATTAGATTTGTTTGTGTGTTTGTGTTTCCTCGTGCTTGCATTTTTATGTTTGTGATCTTTCCTAGAGGACCCTTGCTACCCTTGTAGGTACTTGGATATAGGTATAAAAATTTGTCACAACCACATGCTTATCATCTAATAAAATTATGTCTTGTGTCTTATTTGATCAGAATATTTCTTATTATGTCGGCTTGGGTCAAGTGGTGCCTAATTGTGTCTTATGAAATTGTGTCTATTATGATTTGATTTTTCACATAACATGTTTGTCTATAGCCTAACATGTTTGTGGTGAGATCACAACTAGCTTTGAAGGATCAAAGACCTGTGTCATCTTCGCATCTTGGTGGAGCTCCCTCTTTCACGTCAAGGTATGCTAGATTGAAGGACTACTTCCTCTACATTTTTGGTATATTCTCTTCAACCTCTTTTTACTTTAGCTCACATTTGTATCAACACATATGCTCACTAAAGTGGGGGAAAAATATAATGATGTAAATTTTCACCCATGCAAATTCCCATTAATTTACCCTTATTTTAGCCTACCACATTTTCCTAGCTATTTCCATGTGTCCTCATTGTTTTGTGTTGGTGAAGGAATTTTTAATGAGGATTCCCACATTCTCTAAGGACGTCTACACATCACGCTTCCATCCTGACAGGATTCCCAAGTCAGGGAACATTAGAGGTGTTATGATTCTCTGTAAACTATAACTCCCCACCACGTAACCCTAGAGGACGATGCAAACACAACAAAAGTGTAACAAATTATTTTTTAAAGTGTAATTAATAACAAGTAAAGTGTACTGCACTTAACACATACATCCTCTAAGGTACGCGACAATGCTTACATTCAAATCCCATAATATACAAAATTAAACTAATCCATAGCATATAAATAATACTCATGAAATAAATAACATATATCCAAAGCATTAAAATCATCTCATTAGATACAAAGTACATTAAAGAATCATCCATAAATTGCATTCATTCCATAAAGCAGTTAGAAGACTCATTTCCAAAATGAGGAAGATCATACAATATTGTTACAATTTAACAATGATACAAGAATCCTCCTCGAATACAAATGAGTAGTACATATACAAAGTATCCAAATAATACAAAAGAACATAAGAATTAGTACAAAGCAAGTGGTACACGCGGGCTCTCAAATTTGGAAGATCCTGCCATCTCGAGCATGAAATGGGAACCCAACTATGTAAGGTGCACATTCCACCCAACCAAGTGGTACCCGAAGGCCCACCCCCCATGCTAGGAGATAGTAAAAGGGCTTCCTAAGTAAAACCAACAACCTCTAGACACAAGAAACACACAATACTATACCAAACAAAAACAATACATACATAAAGGTTACATTGCTTCCAAAGTAAAATAATCAAGTATATCAACTGTACAATACATATTGTTGTCATAGGAGGAGTTTCATCACAAAGCTGCATGGGTTACCCTGGTAGATCTTCCTAGGCCCTGACCTCCATCTTGGGTTACCCTAGTAGCCTCTCACGACCCCCAGCCCCATATGCAAACAGATGCAGAATCAAATATCTTTCAAAGGGACAAGATAATGATCTTGCCATTCCAAGCCTTCATGTCTCATCCTAAGTCTAAACAAGCCCGTGAGCCCATGAGTAAGGCACAATTAACACGTTATATGATTTAAGATACCATTTCCCCTAATACATTTATTTAATTCCCACTAAATTAACTAACTCTCACATGAGTTACCCTGGCACCACTTTGTGCACCGGCCCCCATTGAGAGCCACTCCCCTACTGACAACACAAGGATATAATCCAAAACCAAGGGTAAACTAAGTGCACAAAATGGATATTAAATCCCAATCCAAAATATAAGAGGCAACACATCTCGTTCATAGTAGCCGATTGTTTAAACCGAATCACAACCAAGTGCACTACCCAAGGGAAATCAAAGGGCTGAACCATAAATCACAACAACCCCCTCATAAAACATCATCTGGAAGACTTACATACACAACTAACCAATTTCCCAACTTATGTGAACAGAATAAATCACAATTTAATAAGCAATTCGGGCAGGAAATAAAGCTACCATTAGAATTTCCTAAACCCAATTTCCATCTAAAGGAAACAATAATACATTGCTTGAAATATACCAACTTAATAGTTTTTCATTTATAGACAATAAGGAAATTAAATCCATTTGGTTATTTCAATTATCCCAATTACATATAAATAAAAATCAATTTCCTCTTTTGAAACATTTCATTTTAAAATATCTAACTTGTGCAATTACACACACCTGTTATAGTAATATCCATTAAATATAAATATTTAAACATATATATAATTATATATGTATTTCTATATAATTATATATACATAACTATATTATTTAATGATTTTAAAAATAAATTACAATTTTTGAAAAATAATTATAATATATATATACACACACACACATATATATAAATATATATATATATATATATATATATATACATTTAAATATATATATATATATATATATATTTATATATATACATATATTATGCATGCATATAATATATATATAATAAAAAAAAATGATTTAAATTAGGGGCAGACGGAAGTTTAATGGCTGGGTTGTATACACAACCGGCTCCCCATATGGGGCACGCAGCCTGTGAAGGAAGCATTGGGCGTTGCCTCCATAGTCCGCCTCCCCCTATGGGGGTGGCTATGGGGGTAGCCCCCCCAACCCCTATACAAATATAAATTTCAGTCCGTTAAATTTCTCAGACCTGCGATTTAAAATTGCCGTACAGTTTTCAATTCCAGATTTTTCAAAATGATTTCTACAAGGATTTAATAACATATTAAAATATACATATATATATATATATATTTGTATATGTACTTGTATATGTATATATATATATATATTTGTATATATATTTGTAATATACAATATATATATATATATTCATCAACATGAATGCTCCAGTCGGACAATTTATTTTCACAAAAAGTTTTCTACAAGAAGTATTTACAAAATTTTATAGAGGTTTCAATTTCCCAGCCAAATAAATCTAAATGGAAGAAAAATAATAATCTTCTACAGGAAGATCTTTTCCCATACAATTAGAGGTTTTCTACAAATTTTAATAGGAAACTTGAAATCAATTCCTATAAAAAATTTCTAAATCTTCTATTGCTTAAAAACAATTTCCTACAGAGAATCTCAAATTTCACTATAATTTTTTTTTGGGTATTCTATTTTTTAAAATCAATTTCTACAGAAGCTCTAAAATTTTCATGGCAATTTTCCAAACATGACAATCTTTCAAATTTTCAATATATATAAAGCTTTTACACAAATAACATATTCTTCTTGTATAAACAATCTTTCCAATTTGCATATAAATAAAAAAAACAATTTAAAGAACCTGTTTCTGGATGCTTGAGGAAACGATGTTTGAAGTAGAGCTTCGCCTTTAGATTCCAATTTACCAAAGCTTCCTCCAAATTATCCACTTTTCCAAAAAGATGAAAACAAAACTAGAGCTAAATTTTCCTGAGAACTTATTTTTCTAATTTTTTCAACAACCTCCTTTTTCTTTAAATATCTTTTCTCATTGTCGTGAAGTAGCCTCTTCCCTCTTTCAGTTAATGCAATTAATCTCTCTTAGAAATAATTCCCAACTACAATGTTTTATTTTTCTAACACATGTCACAAATAAAATATCTTTTCAACCAAATCACAGATATTTCCTCTAAGATAATTACAAGATATTTATGCATTTAATAATTCATAATTCACGTATTAATTTCTAATTAAATTTAATCTAATTAATTTAATCACTTTATAAAATAAATTTAATCACAAAGATTAAATCACTTTACAAAACAAATTTAATTTAATTAATTAAATCAAATATAAAGCTTCTAACAACATTAATCAAAATTAATTAAATAATCACTAAAACCATTATAAGCATTAATTAACATTAATTCCTACGTAACATACCTTGCAAAATAAATAAACAACAAGGAAAATGTGGACAACATAACAACAATTCATACCAAAACAAGGACTGACGACACACTATGACTAGGGTTGTGGCTTGACAAGGAAACCCTGTTACTATCTCCCAATCAACTATATTGTTTGGCAATGGACATGGTCAAACTTGTGAATCCAGGTGGAGTCGATGTCTTGTATCTGCAATCTTTCAATCAAAACATATGTTGTACATATATATAAATCATGAATCAAACACATCGTGAAAAGAAAATCGCGGAATCGCAGGGCACTCGCAAGTGAGTGATGCAATCCTGTTCCCTTCACCAATACAATGTCACATCAAAACTAATAAAACTAAAACATCAATTAACTACAAATGAGCATATATCATACCAACTCAAATAATCAACTATGCTAACCAAAAAGCATGTCATAATCAATAATCATCCATAAAGTGTACCATCACATCACAATATAAAAACCATCATCGTTCTAATGTCAACGATCAAATAACAACATAGTATCATGGTCTATCAAAGTAAAAGCACTGTCTGAAAATATAAGCAAATCGGAGGGGTGCTACACCCTCCCCCTAGGAACATGCTTACTCCTAGAAGCCTGCAAACAAATAGGGATAGAGCTCCCTCATCCTAGTCGCATCCTCCTAGGTAGCCGAAGTATCATCACTAGGATCCCACTGGACCCTAATCTCCTCAATATTTCAACCCCTTAAGGCGAGTCTCCTATCCTGCGTGATGGCCATGGGTTCCAAAGCTAGTTTCATGTCCTCTACCTGTAAGGCATTCCAATCAAGGATGTGAGATGTATCAGGGTGATGATACTCTATTGGCCCAATCTTCTCAAGAATCTTGAATGGCCTAAAAAAGAAAGGTGCAAGCTTAGAGCCCTTTCCATATTGGATTGGACTCTTTCATGGATGCACTCGCAAAAGGACTCGGTCACCTACTGCAAACTGGTGATCCACAAGATGCACATCTGCATACTTTTTCTACCTATCCTGTGTAGCTACCAAATGTTCCCTGATACGGATCACCTACTACTGCATATCCTGAAGCATCTTCAGACCCAGTAGAAATCTATCCTCTAACCGATCCCAACTCAAAGGAGTCTGACATGGTCATCCATACAATGCTTGGAAAGGAGGCATACAAATCAAACTCTGATAATTGTTATTATAAGCTACTCCACTAAATGGAAATAGTCCTCCCATCATGTCTACTGGTCCATCACATACATGGATAACATATCCTCAATGATCTAGTTGACCCTCTTGGTCTATCCATCTATCTCAGGGTGATACTTTGAACTAAAGTTCAACTACGTCCCCATCGCATGCTGCAATGACGTCCAAAGAGCTAAGGTAAACACAAGATCCCTATCAGAAATGATCCGATGAGGAATACTATGCAACCTAACTATATCTCCCATGAACACTCTAGCAATAGACGAAGCATTATAGGATGAACGAATAGGAAAGAAGTGTTCTCCCTTCGTCAACCTATCCACCGTCACCATAATGGCATCGTGTCGTCGTGAAGAATTGGGTAAACCAACAATGAAATCCAAGAAGATTATATCCCATTTCAATTTTGGCACCAAATGCGGCTGCAGAAGTCCTGCCAGATGTTGGTGTTTAGCCTTCACTCGCTGACACTCCAAACACCTCGACACAAAGTCAACGATATCTCACTTCATACTTGGCCAGAAGTATAGCTGTCACAAATCAACATGCATCTTCTTCACTCTTGGATGAGTTGAATAGATTGTCTGATGTGCCTTTGTCATAATCAAGGTACAAAGATCTCAAGAAGATGGAACGTAAATGCATCCCAAGTGTCTCAACAAACCATTTGACTCTAGAGAATAACCTGAGAATCTACCCTCAAGAATTATGCTTGTCTCTATCTCTGATCTCACCTCCTGATACCAATTGTCTGTAGGAAGTGTAGAAAGAATCTAACTCCTCAAATCCACACTAAGAGTCAACTCTGATAAATCGTGTCTTTGCCTACTGAGAGTGTCAAAAAATACGTTCTCCTTCCCTTGGATGAACTTCACCTCGAAGTCATACTCACAAAGGAACTCCATCTATCGCCTCTACCTGAAATTTAGATTAGGTTGCATGAAGATGTACCGTAAGCTCTAATGGTCACTATGCAACTCAAATCTATGCCCCAACAGGTAATGCCTCCATCTCGTCAAAGTGTGTACTACCGTTGCCAACTCAAGATAGTGTGTGGGGTAATTCAACTCATTATTCCTAAGTTTGTGTGACTCATACGCAATAACATGACCATCTTGCATCAAAACTACTCCTAATCCCTCCAAAGATGTGTTTGTACAGACAATAAAATCTCCAGTAGGATTAGGTATCGCAAGAATCGGTGCACTGGTCAACATCTCCTTCAGAGTCTGAAATGTTGCCTCACACTGCTCTGACCAGATGAATCTCTTCCCTTTTCTCTGAAGAGAAGTGATAGGATGTCCTATCCTAGAGAAACCCTAAATAAAGCATCTATAATAACCTGCGAACCCCATGAAACTGCGTATCTTTGACACATTAGTGGGTGCAAGCCAATCAATGATCACTTGGATCTTCGCAGGATCTACTGCAATAACCTCTCCTGATATCACATGCCCAGGGTACTTAATCTTAGTCTTAAAGAACTCACATTTGGATAGGTTAGCGTACAACTGATTATCTCTCAAACATTACAAAACCTACCTTAGATGCTCCTCATGCTCCTCTACTGTCCTAGAATAGATCAATATATCATCAAGGAATACTAATACAATTCTATCCAGATAAGTACGAAAGACTCCATTCATCAAGCTCATGAACACAGATGGCATATTCATCAACCTAAAAGGTACCACTATAAACTCATAGTGATCGTAACATGTGCAAAATGCCATCTTATGAATGTCAGAATAAAAAATACGTAGCTGATGATACCCTAAATTAAGATCAATTTTTGAAAAGACCGTAGCACCTTTGATCTGATCAAACAAATCATCAATCCTAGGTAAGGAATATTGGTTGTTGATTGTCACTTTATTCAGCTGACGGTAGTTTATGCACATATGGAGAGAACCATCCTTATTCTTCACAAAAATTACTGGTGCTCCCTAAGGTGAAATAGTAGGGCAAATGAAACCCTTCACTAGCAACTCCTCCAAATGCAAGCAGAGCTCCTTAAGCTCCTGTGTAGTCATACGGTATGGAGCTCATGAAATAGGCTCAGATCCAAGTATAAGATCAATCTTGAAATCAATGTCATGTTGAGGTGGCATCCCTAGAATCTCATTGGAAAATGCATCTGCATACTCCTAAAGTATGGGGTGGCTATCAAGAGAAACCTTCTCCTCACTATTACCCAACTCCAAGTCATCTACTATCACTACAAACAACTGATATCCTTGACGTACACATCTCCTTAGCTGCATAGCCGAGATCATTCTCAATGATATGGGTCTATGAACTACCACTATCTCAACCTCTCTACCAAATACATCAATGCATCGAATTGACTTGTGTCGACAGTCAATAACGGCTCTATGAGCCTCTAGCCAATCCATCCCTAAGATGATCTCATATGACCCCAATAGTATAATGCAGAGACCTTCTAATGTAGTGTGAAAGGATCCAATCTCCAATCTATAGTCACGTACTAGGGATTGCATTGCAACTTTAGCACTGGAGGAAAATTCGACCTGCCACTTAACATCTTGCTTTATTTCCCTCAGTCTACAATGCGTCACGAAAAATGATGAAATAAAAAAATCTAATGTTTTTGAATCAAATAAAATGGTAGCCATGTTACCCTGTAACATACCAAAATTCTCTACCACT